>JANHQD010002835.1:0-48890 GCA_024721195.1 Marasmius sp. AFHP31
TTCACCGTTGGTTCATACCTGCAATACCGAGATCGCGTCGATGAGTTTCGCCCACAGAAAGTTCTGGTGACAATGTGAATGGTGTGAGTGACGAATCGTTTCACGTTTCACGCCATTCCTCCCTCCACGACTCATATCCTCTTATCTTGACGTCTTCCAGTCCTATTTAGCCATCTTTGTTCCCCTTCTACTACTTTGAAACGTTCGCGAACATACTGCACGTCAGTGGATATAGTTCCCCAGATACTCACCCCCGGCGTGTCGCCGTGTACTCCTTGTCGTGTATCGGAAAGCTTCGTGAGATTGGGGAGCTTGAGTTAGCCGATCAAGCAGATAGGAACGTTCCAGAACTATAATTCCAAAGTTTCGAGTTTGATTTGTTGACAAGCACTTTGAGAGTTTCGTTGTAGCTCCAAGTCCCAAGTAACATACACAAGTCCAGTTCAGGGTCGTAAACTTTGATCGCTAAATCCCCAGTCCTGTTTGTCGACCTTGCAACCTCGAGGCTTGGATCCGACAATGTGAGCGTTGAACCGACGTTGAAGTAGCACTTCGAATTTAATATTAAATCGATCTAGCGTGATTCGAACACGCCTTGATCGATTTATTTCGTTGGCTTTGACTTTGAGTGAGATTGTGGGAGGTTGTTGTGTGAAAAGAGACGAATTCGAGTTGCAGCACGACATGGTCGTTGAAAACCAACGTTCGGAGCCCGGATTATTCGGATTCACGGTGATTCCGGACTTTCGTTCCGGGTCGAGACTCCAAGCTCCAGGTCGTCTTGAGTCGGCATACGGTAGAATCATGTGTTCAGAATACACCTATCAGAGTATCGACCGGGATCGAGTAGAGGTATAGTGTTTATGTAGGTGATCCAGGAACTGCATCGAGCAGACTAGGCCGTGTCCCAGTAGTAATTAAGTAGATGTAGAACAGTCGCCTAGAGTACTACACTCCTTGCAGCTGTGATTCTGATAGGTGAACCGTGAAGCCAACCACGTATCTCCCCACGATGTTCATTGATCCTACTAGCACACTATTCAATGTTTCCAACCACGCTATTCCGTGTTTCTGGCGTCGACAACACTCGCATGGCCAAGGACCTCATTGCCCTGAACCCGGCTAATCTGTGAATAAGTCAGCGCTGATCTGATAGACGGGATCGTCGTTTCTTGCCTGTAAGCTACCATAGGCCTCAGCCCTCCTAAAGCCTGTCGAACACTAGTGCTTTGGCCCTCCAAATCCTGTTTGATACGGTCGACGCCCGATCAAGTTACTCATTCTCTTTCCTGGGGATTTGACCTCCTTGTTACCCAGCGAAGAACTTGAGTCATTTCTTCAATGTTTTCATTGAGGCTTTGGAGAAGGATATGAGTGAGGAAGACGAGAAAGTCGGAGGATAGAAGACCTACGATGACCTATCAACATCGATCCGTTGAACGCGTTCGGCGCGTCTATGAGCTGACCAGAACGGACTCCAACAATTTGAATGTTGCGCATCTACGGTCTACCCCACTCAACTCTCCTCTCGTTAAGGGATTGAGTCACGTCTACGAGCGACTCTTACACTCATTCGTGCTCATATCGGGCTTAGAGCATTGCGACACACAAAATCCCGAACATCTGGCATCGGCACTTTGACCTAGTCTCAATTCTCGCCATCTACACGACATACGATGACTTTTTGATTGGTACGAAGAGGACGCTCGAACCGGATGAGACAGTGGAGGTTAAAGGTGATTGAAAATACGAAATTTCCAGTGCTGAGCAAGACGGTACGCATCATACACTCTCTATTTGTTCGAGTAGAGATGCCTTCGAGATGGTTTACCAGACCATGGGTGGAGGTGCTGGAATTCTGGCCGGCGTCCAAGGAAGAGCCACATACGCTGTCGAGGTTCTTCCAAAACGTCACGCAAGTCTGTACATTCATGGACCCATCCCACCGCACACAGGCTACCGTCAGGGACACGAATACCACGCTCACGTATTCCCACTCCTGTCAGATCCAGATCATAAGTAACTTGAATTCTGGAGATAAACGAGGGACAACTCACCTCCGAAATTGCGCCCCGCACGCGGTATTACTTCCGTCTACGTTGCGTAGGATTCTTGCTACCGTTCCAGCTTCCTACCCACCTCACTGTAACCACCAAATACACCTTCGTCTTCGATCGGGTGTAAAGCTGATAATCCAGGGCGAGTCCGACGGCGGCCAGGGTTTGCCTCCTCTTTCTGGGATTATTCGACCTCCAGAGTATACGCTGTTGTCAGTCCGGGCCCGAGGTAGGTGTGAGTAGCTGAACCGTAACCCGAAGAGAGGTATGTCGTATATGTGCACCGATGCATGCAAAGACAAGTCAGTATGATGACGTTGCTATAAGTAGTGGGATGGGTGACAAGCGGGTGCGCCGGAGAGCAAAGGTGATTTGATCCGAGCGCAGTATGTTCCGGGAGTTAGTCGTTTCTGTGATGAGAAGGGAACGATTGTCGTATGCTCTTGTTGAATGGGCGAAGAGGGGTCTTCGTTCCGAGAAAATCCGGGTGTTGTATTAGATCTCAAAGAACTGAGGTAAAGCGCCGAGTTGTTCAGGCTTGAGGGCTAGAGAATAACGTCAGCTTGAATGCCTCAAAGGTGAAGAACACGTCAAAGGGAGGCCAAAGCCAACATATGGCATCCCGAAAGCGACGAAACCGAGAGGGAAAAAATAAGAAAGAGAACATACTTCTACGCTACTGGCACCAACCAGAGTGCTCTCTACTCTCTCGTCTCGATCAATTGCTAAATCCTCACTCCATTCGGCGAGAGAACCAGGGGTCTTGAGTGTTGCTCGCTCTCTGGTTGCACACGGGAGAACCGAGGGGTAAGTAGTTAAATCCGTCGCGCGGAATCGGATAGTGATAATGCCGGTATATTGGAAGGGCAGGAAAACGATGACCAGAATTGCATATTTGTACTGCAAGAAAAACTGTCAGGCCGGATGTTCGCGAACAGAACGAGGCAGAAACACGCACCTTCAGGCCATGGCTATCACTAGGTTTGGAGCTATGAGGATTTACGACGAATTACGACCGTTCCTTCAAGTCAGCCAGTCAGTTTTAGATACCGATGAGCAGCCCACATGTACAGGAAGAGAAACACCAACTCACGAAATAGACTGCGGATTGATCATTATCCTGCACCCTCTGACTGAGTAAATCAGGTTGAATACTGAGTCTTCCTGTTCCGAATGAGATTGAGATTTTCTTGCAGATTCTGGACGGACGTAGATAAGACGTGAATCTCGGTCGTAGTGGTTTCAGTCAGAGCTGAGCACGAGCGCTAAGATGGCACTAACGTCCTAGCTTTGGCCCCGTTGATGGGTTCCGTCGCCGGATTGAGTGGTATTCGTGATATAGCGTTCAATAAAGACCCAAGCTTCCGATTTGTAGTGCGCAGGCCGAGCGATCTCGGAATATGAACAGACAATGTCGAACGAGGCCTTTTGAGAGGAGGACTTGGTCAACGTCCGATCAAGCTATTTTTCGTTCTCTTTCCTGAGGATTTGACCTATTTGTTACCCAGCCCAGTGTTCAAATCGTCTCTTTGATGTTTCGTTGCGGTTTCGGAGAGGGGCACGAGTGAGGAAGACAAGAAAGTCGGACCTACGATGACTCATCGACATTGGACGCGACCGACGCGTCTATCAGCTGACCGACTCACACGTGGTCAGAACGATTTGAACGTTGGCTTTGATGAGTCTACCCCACTCAACTCTCCTCTCGTGAGTCGTCGAGGGATTGAGTCATGTCTGCGACTCTTCCATCCATTCGTACTCGTATCGTGCGACACAGACAACTCCGACCATCTGGCATCAACACTTTGGCCTAGTCTCGATTCTCCCCACCACCAGGTGGGGCCTACCTGGACGACATACGACGATGAAGAGGACGCGATCAGGTGGGATTTAGCGGAGGGTAAGGGTGATTGAATGTGGATGTTTAGTGCTGAGCAAAACGGTATTGACGTGGAGATGGTTTGGAGATGGTTTGGATCTGGTCGGCCACTTGGGTACGTCCACGGAAGAGCCTGTCGCGTCGGCGCTATTCCCGCACGAAACCATCGAGACTACATAACTCGTACGTCAAGTCAATTTTCGGCCTTGGAGTGCCCAGTATGTCATGAACTCCCTCTTCCTTCACCCGCCTACGAACCAGCGGGACAACAAGAAGCATCTTTGGTCCCAACCACGGCGAATTCCTCACCATCATCCCCTAATCCACCCACCTCAACCGTACCTCTCGTTGTCCTCGTCATCCATGCCGACAAACTCGACGCACCGATGTTTCACCGTCTCATCCGTCCAATTCCTTTCTACCTCACACAACACTCGATTGGAGATCCACGCCCTGGGCATCGGCAGCGGCGTATCCATCCAAATGTACCAAGACATCCCCCGAGCCGGTAACGGCGTTTGGCAGAAGACATCTTCGTCGGCTGCGTCAGGTCACTGGCCCTCCAGTTCACGTTTGCTCCCAACTATAATCGTCCGCCGATCCAACGCCAGGAACATATCTTCGTCATAGATAAAAGTGGGCACACGCAAGGAGCACCTTTCGAACAGGTGAAACGAAAGCCGACTATGCTTATTCGCATGCTTCCGACCAAGAGGACTACGTTCAGTATCTTCAACTTTGGGCATGATAAGAGGTCTTCTCCACGGATCCCCGCAACCACTCTTATACGAACTCACTGTCCCCATCCGAGGCGTCCAACCCAAAGACTCCGAAACCCAATCGATTTTCACCCACTCTCATACACATCCCCACCGCCTCTCAACACGAAAAGAGTCGTGTTGCGTTGCCTTCTCCGATTGACTTGGTGCCTGTGCCGCCGGAGGCGAGACAGTTGAGGAGAGCTGCGATGATAGGAGATATCAGTGTTCACAGTACGCCACTTTCCTCATCACCCTTTCCGCCTTTTGACGCATGTTCAGATCTCAGAGCTCGTCGTCCCCCGAGCGTCGCTGTTAGACTTCTTCTCCCATTTTGGCGACATCTGACTTGAACAACTAATATACTTGAACAGCTAATATACCTTTATGTTCGTCCGCCTCCTCCCGACCTTCCCAAAGGCATGACGTCCTCCCTGCACTTCTAGTCATTCTACGAAACCGGCCAATTCCCTCTCTCATTCGAGGTGACTCGCAGCTTTCGACTCCCTGTTGACGTCGAGCTCAGGGACAGATACCTCGTCTCATACTCCTCCAACACTGACCACTTCAAATTGATACACCGATACCAACTTCTTCGAGGTTTTGACCCGACCACTACCAACTTTGCTCGATCTCTCGGATACAATAGCCCCGTCTTCCGACTTTTAGAAAACTTGGATCGATTCGAAGCGGTACATGGAGGTGTGCTTTGCAGCCCATGCCCTCTTACTTGACTTCGGACACCTGATTCTTCTGTTATTCTAGGTTGCCCCACCGGTCAAGACTCAAGACTCAAGAGCTGATACCGGCGATATACAGCACTCGTTCATTATACGGTATACCAGGGTATACCACAGCATGAAGATCAAGTTATCTCGATTTTGACTTGTGATCACATCCACGTCTCAGGTAAGTTGCATACGTATTTACCGAGTCGCCGCACTAATCGGTCCTCTTGGTTCATACTTCCCTGCCTTGCGCACAGGGCCAGAAAAAAGTTCTAGTTCAATTTCTATCCCTGCAAGCTCAGGCACGACTGGAGACGTTCAACAACCCTCCATTGGATATGGTGGCTAACAGTCGATCGCAGCATCTTAGTTTGGTTTTTTGTATTTACTCTTCAACGTGTGGTGCATATCGGCGTAAATTAGATGTACTCTGTACGCCCTCACCCTCATCACGATATGTACTTGATACAATACAAGCTACTGCTCTAATCTCGCTCCAACATTTACAAACACTTACTGACTCTTGCAATCGCCACTTGTTGGTTGATGATTGGAATGGGCATGCAAATCCGACCCCTGCCTCACGTTATACAATCACAGCAACGATAGAATCACAAAGGTTGAGTCTCAAATTCAAGGCGAGAATGAACATTGAAAAAGAAGAGCTCTCCCTGTGGAACCAAAGAACCCGATGTGCTGCTCGGAATTCGGGCGTGGAGTAGCTGGACAGAGCGTCGGGCTCGGTGCGACGCGCGAGTCACCTTAGGCACGGCTTGTTACGTCCGAGGTGGGCCTTTGAGGGGGGGTTCTTTGTACGTGAAAAACCCCTCCATCGGGTCCACCTCCGAGATGAGGTCATTCCCAGAAGGGACTTCCCCTCAGCGATTCTGAGGTCTGGCCATTGCTCGCGAGCATCATTGGGCTGGATGTGGGCAAACGGCGCATGTATATTCTGTACAAAAAGTTGATACCTAACACCCTTCATGTCAAACAGAGGTCGTGTAACTACATCAGCGTGTATATAGATCGTGTTACGAGGGCAATGAGCAGCAAGAAATATCGGATTCTGTCAGTGTATCAAGAGGGTGGATGCGGTGGATACGTTGTATGAATAGATGTTGGGAGGTGGGGCAGTCGCGAGGAGGTTGGACAAGCATATACGGAAGCTGTAAGGTAGTCGAGGTGGTTCGAATCGGGTTCTGAGCGACTGAGCAAGAAGTTAGACATTGGTGACCTCTACTGGTTGCCGGGGCCAGTCGAAGGAGGCTGATAGCCCGGTGCCTGAGTGAGCTGCGCCATGAGCATGTTATACATCATGCTCACCATCTCGGGTGGCATGTTCGCAGGAGCCGCACCTCCGAGTTGAGGGTAGGGAGCCTGCATTGGTGCGGATGGCGGCTGGGTGGGGAAAGGCAAGTGGGGAGGGATGGGATTGGCATGAGGTGGCCCCTGCATCGCAGGTGGATAGGGGTAGTGAGTACCATGAGCGTGTGGGCCCTGGGCCGGCCAGTGAAAGGGGGGTTGAGGGTGAGGTGCTGCTGGTGCTGCTGTTGTGGGGGGTGCGGACAACCTGTTGCTATCCTGTTCAGGGCGCTCGGCTTCGCCACTGAACGGTGGGGGCGGATGAGGCATTCCTGCGGGGGTTGGACCTTGGACGGCAGCTGGTCTCGATGTCGTAGGGTGGCTAACCTGTTCGGCTTCCTTGAGCTTCTTGCTCGCGGGTCCATCGTGAGGTTGAGGCTCAGAACCTCGCTTGAGAGTCTTGGGGGGAGCCGGCTGGAAATCTCCATCGTCGAACTCGGCGGCGGTGATGGTTTTCTTTGCGGACGTTCCCTTCCGGGTTGCTAAGGCCTCCGACACTGTCTTGAGGGCCGATTTGGTAGATACTGTCACATTGGTAGTGTTAGCTATAGAGGACACTAGACGGTACTAAGGTAATATACCCACCTCTTCCTTTTGTCGGACTTGGGGTCTCTGGAACGCTTTCCGGGGTCGGAAAGCGTGAAACCTTGCCTGTTGACCCCAGTCTGATGAGCTGGTGTATCGAATTGAAGTCGGAATTGAGTACGTACCTTTGGTCTTTGGTCGGGGTGTCTCTATGTCAGTGAGCTCAGATCCCTCCGACCCTGAGTCCCCTCCACGATCACCGTAATCTGCCTTGAGCTTCTTGGCTGCGCGCGCACGCGTAGGACGGTTGCCGGTGTTTTGGTCTGGTGGTACTCCTAGATCAACCTCCTCAAACTTTACCTTGCGCTCTCGGGTGTGGCGAAGGGCCTTGACGGCAGCCAGACATCCCGGGATGTCTTCGGCGAGGGTCTCAATGACCTTGCCATTGCTATCGGGAGCAGTGACAAACACTGGTATATCCCCAGCTTCAAGGCCTATACGGAAATGTGAGATTGGCCAGAGGGCGGGTTATGGATAGCGACTTACGGATTGGATCGGCCAGAACAAGTGTGAGCTGGTGGTTGCTGTCTGGTCGGCATGCCTCGATGAGCCTAGCTTGATCCCCCGGAGGCAGGACCTTGATGCCACGATTAGTTGTTTTTTTCCCGCTGGACTTTGCGGCGTTAGACTTGGCAGACTTTGCGCTGTTGGACTTTGCGGAACTGGACTTCGCGGTGGCTGCAGCGGAGCTCTCTGTTGTGTCGGAGCGGTCGGATGGATCTTGCCAAGGGTAGAGGGTGTTGGATGGGTAGTTGATGACTTGCACACCGACGTCAACGCATTCCACGGCGAGGGTGGACCAGGGCAGCTTTGCGAACATGGTGAAGGACCGATTGAGGGTGGCTAGACACTCATCTAATGCGGGTGTGATGAGTGCGAGGTGGGATCATGGGGGGGGGAAACAAACCTAGACAAGCCTTGAAGATTGCTCGCACGTCTTCCTTTTTCGACTTTTTGGGTGAGGCCTCAGTGCGGGGAGGTGGGAGGAGGGTCGTTGGCAGCGATCCGACGAGTGGTTCTTCATCGATACCGGGGCCGGTAACCTTCAGTCCACGTGTGGCGCCCATGGCTGCAAATTGCTGATTGGAAACCTTGAGGGCATTTTGGAAGCTGCGCGAGCTATGAGATGGGTTGTTTGAGATAGCCATGGGAGTGAACACACCATATATGTGCTTGATAGAGTGGGCCAACCTCGTTTGGCTCAACACCGAGAACCTTTGAGAACTACAGGTCGGCGTTGAGTTAGTCTAGTAATCCCAACGGTCAGATAGACAAGATACCACGTACCCCCTTGCTCGCATTGAGCTCGCACAGCGAGCTGAACGTTTGGTCGCTCCGGTTGAGGCCTCCTGCGAGGATCGCCCAGATGTGAATGTTGAAACGATTATAAACCCAGTTGATCTGTATGGAATATGAGTGAGGTGAGGTCGCGCGAACCGTGATAATGGAACTTACGAGGTCGATGAGTTGTTTCTGTACTCCCACAAAGTCGCGCTTGCGTTCACCTTGTGTCTGAGTAGTGACAATCCCCTTCATCATTGACCACATCTCCATCATCGCCTTCGCTCCTTCTAGGCTGTGTTCCTCTTTGAAGAGTCGCCATGCCTCCTTGAGTTGGCGTGAGGTGGGGTTGGCTATGCCTACATTAATTGGTTAGTCTCGACGTCAGTGCAGATGACATGCGCTACATACCGTCCCATGCCAGGTCTGTGCCGTCGAGGTGGCCAAGTTCCGTTGCTCTGTGTTCGGGGTCCGCTGCGTAAGATTCGTACTCATTCCACTCGTGTGGAGCTGACTTCATCTTGACGATCCTTCCGCACAACCTATCCCAGACGAGTGTTTGTTCCATCTCTTCTTCGGCGCACTTCCTGGCGAGGTATGCGATGACCTTTTGGCACAGCTTGTCGGCGGCATCGATTTTCTTCTGGGATGGACGTCCACCAGCTCTCGATATTGCTCGAGGACCTTGAGCTGGGTTCTCGTCGTCTCCGGAGATGCTTTCGTTATCCGAGGGGTTGTCCTCGCAATTGGGCTTAGATGCCACCTCGTGGGTGCTTGAGGTACCCTGGACATTGGTGGGAGACACAAGCGGAGCTGGGGCAGGGGGTCCTGAGGAAGACGTAGGTGCGACTTTATCAGTACCGCTGGCTGCTGAAGCACCTAGGTCGCTGGCGTGAGCATCCTCGTTGAGGGCTGCATTAGACGCTGGTGGAGCCGTGGGTGCGGTGGATAGCTCTGGGACAGGTGTAGAGTTGGTATCCACAGGTACGGTGAGGTGAACGTGGGAGAGCGGAGGTTGAGGTGGTGGATGGGTAGGGTGACCTGAGGTAGAGGTTGGACGAGAAAGTGGAGGTGGAGGTGGTACGGTCGGGTGAGGTCCGAATGTGTACTGATAGCCGCCATAAGCAGCAGCACCGGGGTAAATGTGGGCCGCATGAGTTGGGAACGAGTACGCATGGCCAGCAGCGTAGGGACCGCCGCCGGGGGCAGGAAAGCCAAACGGAGTAGGTGAGGCTGAGGGTGGCTGGCCGTAGCCAAGAGGGCCAGGCGACACTGATTTCCCGGAAGGTGGCAGATGAGGCACCTGGTGTGTTGGTGCAGTCATTACAGCCGGCACAGATGGGCCAAGGGAACTCGTGGAATCATGCGAGTGGGCTGCCGCCATCGGAGACGAAGCGGCTGTTTGGATGACGGGAGGGCCAAGATGAGGTTGGGCGTGTTGATTGACAGTAGGCTGGGGTTCATCCTGCGTCTGCTTTCGCTCCTCAGCAAGCCTCCGGATGGTGGGAGATGCGCGATCCGTTGGCTGGATGTGACGCTTTCTCGGTGTGGTGGTTGGTGTTGGTGCTGTCGCTTGGTGCATGGCTAGAGGTGGGTCGATTTCGTCTATGGCTCTCAACTGTGATGAGGTGTACGATTCAACTGAGGGAGAACGATTCTGAGGGATCATCCATTAGCCATGACTACAAACTCACAGAGAATCTGTGAAGAATCTATAAGAACTTACTGTTTTTGGCATTAACGAGAACAACGCTCAGAAGGTATGAAAATGAAGCTGTGTAAGGATCGGGAGGTGTGAGGAGGTGTGAAGAGAGGGAGAGGCCGAGTCCGAATGTGGCAAAGACGCGTAAGGAACGCGTACTGGGGATTTTTCACGCGTTAAAAACGCGACTTGAGAGGTGGATGTGGGTGGTGCAAAAGGATGAGGTATGAAGGAAAAAGATTGGGTGGCGTTTTTGAGGTCGCGGAGCTCGAATCTGAGCTCTTCGAGAGCAAATATTTGGCCTCGGAGAAGCATTGCGAGCTCGAAACGTTGCGAGGCGTGGTGAGGTGCCATGAGTTCGGCGAGGTCGGCGAGGTCTGTCAAACACAGCTTAAGCGAGTAGAAGGAAAGATGAGCATCTCCTGAGGATATGAGTTGCTGAAAGTCCGAACCTTCAGCGCTTCAGCAACGACACAACATACAACTACGTTTCCCGGATTACTGAGTTCCTGAGCTGGAAAGCTGAAGTTAGGTGGTAGCAATCTCCAAGTCGGACAAAGAGTAGAGAGTGAGGGTGAGATTTAGGTAAAGAATCTAAAGCCACTCGGGCGAAGATATTTCGACAATTGTAAGATGGTGGTAGTGGATGGGAAGAGACGTGTAGGTTGTTACCTGGAGCTGTGATGAGGTGGCATGTTTGTCGTGACAAACATACCTCTCGGGCCGGTCGCATGAACGGAAGTTCGGAAATTCAGCGACTTCATGCTCACGCCGATTCACTCTGTGAGATTGAGTTGAGAAAACACATTTTTCAGTTGAATACACTATCTAGTACTGAGATGTAAGCTTGACAATGCAGACGGTCTAGCCATTGGCTCGTCGCCAAGTCCTGAAACTGTAACTTGCCCTTCGAGTACCTATCTTCGAGCACACTGAATCCAGTCTGGGCTGGACTACCCTGTTGTTCCAAATCGGCTATTTCGAGGTCATCGATACATTGTATCAGATATCTGATACGTCTTGTCAACCGCTGACATTCTTTCCATTCCCTCCCAGCCCCATATTCATTCAGAACACCATTGCCGATCTTCGCCACGGCATCGAGCATGGAATTCAAGGTCTTGTACGAAAGTTCGAGTGGCGAGGATTGTTGCTGACGCATGGCCGACTGCGTCCAAGCTAAGTATTCGTGGTAGCTCCGTTTGAGGTAGGCTGTTCCCGAGTTTGAGAGGTATGTATTGATCTTCTCCTCCAGAGTTCGGAGCTCCGCAAGGGTATTTCTGTGAGCTCAAGCCTTTGAGCTCACAGCAAGAAGCCTGTTGAATGTGTCGCATACCGCTTGTACTCAGCGTGGGCAGTTTCCTCCCAAAAAGCCCTCTTCTTCTCCTCAACTGCGGCCTTCCTCTCCTTTCGCTCGATATCCCTGAACCAAGATATGAGTTGTAGGTGTGAAGTAATGTACACAAATGCCAGGATTACACACCTTTCCTTCCCATACCGCTCTCGCCTTTTGGCACGAATCTTGTCCTCATTACTTTGCAGTGTGTACGAGATGAGAAATTTTGATATGGATGAGTCGGAAGAGGTGAAATACCGTTGATAATAACGCTTATGTTTGTCTTTGATGGCCTGCTGCTGATCCTTTTTGGTTTTGTGAAGTCGGTGAGCAGGCATCGTGGTGGAAGAGATGAGAGTGTTGCCGCGGCTGAGCTATAACGCATCGTGAAGGGTTCCCCCATGGATGTACGTTCCGACCATATCATAAAATCCAGAATTTTCACAGTGGGTGCGTTTTTATATGTACCTATGCCCTCTTATGTTACAATTTCAGATTTCGAGAAGGAGGCGAGTAGAAAAAATCAAAACCATGATTTTGGGAGGACTGAGCCTTTCGGCAACTGCCGACAGGCTCAGACCTTGGGCGAATTAGAGCGCAAACTTTTTTTTTACACCCATCAGCATCTATTTCGAGAGAAGGACATAGGAGAATAGGAACCAATATGGCGGACAATGGTGCGAGGCCTACATTCTGACCTCTATTCTGGGGCTTACACTACTTGGCTCACACAGAAACTTCCGATATGTCGGATACCGAAACCATGTGCAGCGCTTCGGATATGTCAGAGACTTCCGACACTCTGACCGCGGTGGATGCGGCTGAATTTCCGGATCCCCCTATCGACCCTCTTTTCTACCTCAATGCACCCCTTGAACCATATCTCGCTCAGAAACGGTACCATAATTTTCGAGAATACAAGAGAAACCATCCTCGAGAATTTGCTCTACTTCCACCACCAAATTCAATCGAATTCGCCTTCAATGACCTTGTGAACGCCACGTCTCGAGCATTCCTCACAGCCCTGGCCACATCACCTTCTCGCACGATCCCTGGCACTACCACAGAGTTCCAAATTGTTGCGCGAGATCTCGGGGTCCATCTTGACACGTCTATTCCCCCTACCGATTGCGGCTCAATGGGCAATCACCTAGAGGTCAAGCGGATGATGTTGGCGAGTGTGAGGAGGTTCGCCGAGGTATGGCAAAACTCCCTGCCCGATGGTGTAGACAAGAAGCTTTTGTTCAAGGTACGAGAGGTGCTCCTTTTCCTGTTGTTCATTCCCTTACCGCATAACGATTCAAGGACATCCTCAAGTTCATACGCGAGAAAGCTGAGGCAAGGCGCAAAGATGACGGTGTGAAGTTGAGGTTAGGAGAGGAAATTTTCCGGTATCGAGATGCGGACTGGAGGGATGTTCTGGAGCAGGATTTGGAAACAAGCAGGTGGACACGCTGGAAGAATGGGGCGTTACCTTGAGCTGAGAATGTTCTTCCTTGTAGCCTAATACTCAATCCCTTCTGTTGTATACGCAGGTAGACAGTAAAAATATGTATAAATGATGATATTTACTATACAGGAATGGTGCGCACAAGATTAGCAAGGTACTTTCGAAAACGGATGATGTTCTTCTCTTCGATGTGAGCAAACTCAAAGCCACGTATCACTGCCGCGATTACCCAAAGGACCCACACGCCGCAATCGTAGCCGTTGCTTTGTACGCTGTGCACCTGAAGCAGCCGTGCTGACCATGTCGAAAGAACCGACAGCGAGGCAAAGGCAGGGACATAGCCATGGTCCTTTGCCATTGTCACTAGACGACGAATAACGGTTTGTATCTTCTATTGTAGTATAAGCATCCATGAAAACATTAAGGATAACATGAAAATAAACCTACCGGAAGCCAACGAGATACGAACTCGCATGACCCGAAGCTGTCAAAAACCTGAATCTCTTCCCCCTCTACTCGTATCACAGCGAGCGCCCAGTGGTGCTGATCCTTGTCGTGAATAGGGATTATCCAGACCGGCGTAACCCAGTATTTTGTCGGGCTTGCGATCCGCCAAGCGGTTTCGGTTCGGTTACTGTTCTTGAGGACCTCATGAACCACATATGTCGAGAGGATGGCACAGTCGACTTCGGATACACGGAAGTTCTGCTGGAGCAGAGCACCGCATCCGTTGATGCACTCATCATCGAGCCATTGTGTTGTGCCATCGAGCCGTCCATACTGAGGTGAGTTGAAGACGTATTGGATACCGGCGGGATTTCGAAACGAGCGTGCTGCCTGCGCGGTTCGGTCGAAGGGAGGGAAGTAGTGACCCTTGACGCCATGCCAAAGAACAGCGTCAACCCGGAGTGCCTAGAAAAATAAAAATCGTGAGTACAATCAACTTCACGTGCGACCAGGGTAGCACCTACCGATGTCTGCCACTCCAGGGGCATGGTATCCTCATCATCATCCAACTCACATTCTACCATTACATCTGTAAGTGCAAGCCGTTCTCCTGTGATTACAATCTCATCATCGTCATCGTCTTCACACTCATCTGTAACGTTGTCGGCCTGTTCAGCTTGCGAGGGGCTGTATCGCGTATGAACCAGCGGGGTTGACGGCAACGGTGGCAATCGTTTAGGTGATATCGGCGGAACGAAAGCCAGAAGAGGTTGAGGAAGAGGTTGGGGAGAGGAGGATAGAGAAGGGACGTGTGAAGTGGGAGGTGGGACATATGCGGTTGGAGGTACAGACGAGGTCGAGGTAACGGTGGGGGACACCTGAGAAAGCCACCGCTCAACGTATGTGATGTGATCCTTGAATAACGTTGCCGGCACGAAGGGATTGGACCAAGTGCTGATGAGCAACAAATGGTCTTGGAGGCGAGCCTTGAGGAGGGTGTGGTACTTAGCGTCTGAACGAGTACCTCCGGATGTGAGTACCATAACCTGAAGGCAGTAGAAAGGAAACACTTACAATGCTGATCCCGAGTCATAACCATCAACGCCTGAAGCTCGCGGCCAAACCACGAGAGAAGGTTGAGTGCCTCCCCCTCAAGACGTGCCCTCTCTTCGGCGCAACGATCTAGATTGAGAAAGGCCTTTATCCCCTTCCAGATATCCTCGTCAACAAGCCACTTCGGTGGGGTCTCCGTTTTCGAAATCCACACATCTTCCCACAGGTGAGACGTCTCCATGTCACGAAGGGATGCGAGCTGAGTGGGAAGCCGGCTGGGCACTGGCACCTTGTAGCGTGGTTGATGATGCTCCTCGAGGTACGTGATGTGTTGGTTGTACTTGCGAATCAGGTTCTCAAAGGCGGCCGCACGACGAGTAATGGAATTTCGGGTGATCTGATGGAGACGTGTACCTTTCATGTAATTTAGTCAACAGGAAGATAGAATCGAGTCGAGTTGAAACGTACCCAAAGCCTCATTGACCCCTCCAATAGCGCCGTCCACTCTATCCCACTCATAAAACGTCCTGATAGCCTTTTTTCGGATGGTCAACTTGAGGTCGCGAGCAAGGAGGAGATTGTGAAGGTACTCGAGCGGTATGTCCTTGAGCTCGGGGAACTGATGGTCGATGTTCAGGGAGGTGTAGAGCCCCTCGGCCTCCGATTTGAGCTCCTTATGCAAGCCCTCCATGTTACGAAGGCTGAACGTTGCATCTGATGGGGCGAAGGGCATTTTCTTGATCACAGCTCTGACCTCGGCTATCTCCTCCTCCAATGTGTCGATTTGGGCTTGAAGCTGAAGAACTTTTGTGAGCTCCTTCTTGAGACGAGCCGGCGCCACTGAGCAACAAGAGTAAGTTAATAAGAATTATCATCGGAGTGAGATAAATATGAGAACTTACATGCGCGGACAGACCCTTGAGCATCCCTCTGCTCATTCCAGTAGCGACGGAGCATCGTGAGGTTTGTGTCCAACCTCCTCAGCATCCGCACGGCTTCGGCCTCCTTCTTCTGGATGTTCTTGTGCAACCGCCTCCGGATCCACGCGCCGAGCCCTTCACGGAGATCCGCTGCGATGGAATCGCATTGGCGATCCAGCATCCAGCACCGCTTTGCACGCTAAAACAAATGTGAGATGGATAGAGGCGGAGCCATGGTAGAACATACCGATGCCCGCCTCTCAAGCCCGATCATTCGGCGGAGGCGAGACCACAGATGTTCAGTCCCCTCTCCGTCGGTGATCCCAAGACCTACCCGCATACGCGGGTTGTAATGAAGCTGACAGGCCCATTGGTGCCCATAAGCATGCATCACCGCCGTTGCGAGCTGCAGTCGAGCTGCAACGGCCTCAGGCAGCAGATCATACTGAAGGAACAGGGTAAGCAACCGCAAGCTTGTTGATATCGCAACGTTCAGACTCACCAATTGTATGCTGCGGTCCAGCACGCAAGCAATATCGTATAACGCAGCGACAGTAGCAGAGTCCGGTAACATCTCGAAAAAGGCCACAAGGAGCGCAACGGCATCCTTCTGCTGCTCCCCTGGCGTGTTGATGGAGACCATAAAAAGAGGGATGTCGTGTCTGCAAACGAGAGCCATGACGCCGTTCTCGTCAAAGGCCTCGTTTGTCTGCCGCTTATTGTCACCGCTGGCTGCTTTGTATGACTCCTGGTCCGCGTCCACGATGTTGTCCGGTAACTTGGTTGTACGCTGTTGAGGTGGGCGTGCCCGTGCTGCCGCAACGCGAGCACCGATACCATCAATGAATTCTTTGGAGAGAAATCGGGTGGATTGGTGGAAGGGAACACCGTCACCACCCGACTTCAAGTGGCGGTGGTGGAAGTTTCCGTCAAGTGCTACATGCACATCGCCTCCCCTGAGTCCAAAGCAAGTCAGATACACATTGGTAACGAATACACAGATGACTTACCACTGGAACGACTGGCCGAACTCCTTTCCACCAAAGCATGCGGGGCACAAACGCTGGAGGTAGGGATCACAGCTCCCCTGAGATGGCGGTTGTGGGGATCGAGAGCCAGTGGAAGCAGGAGGTGGTTCCTCCTTCAAGGTCTCGGAGGCAGGAGGTGGATCCGAGGTTGTGGGCGTGCGAGCCGAGGTTGTAGGTGCAGGAGGCGAGGCTGTGGGTCCAGGGAGTGAGGTCGCAGGAATGGGGGAAACCGGGGTTGGAGACTTGGTTAGCAATGTATACGCTGTCGATGTAGCAAGTGCCGAAGGGTGAGGTGCTGGAATATCGAGGACAGGAAGGGTCTTCTTGGTGGCCTCGATCTTCTGTACCACGTAACGGTCAACCTCGTTCACAAGGGTATCATACCACTGTAACGAGTTGCCTAGAGCCCGGCGGATGGGATCCTGCATAGCATCCCCCTGAAAACAGAGGTGAGCAAACCAGCAGGAGAACAAAAAATGTAGCAGCTCACCGTGGCACCAAGTAGACGAAGACCTCGACTTCTGTAGAGCGAGCTCAATCCATTCGCAAGGGCGGTCACAGCGTCGGATGACTGCTGGCAAAGGGTACGGTAGAACTCCAAGAGGTCGAGTGATATTGCCATTCGCGGCTGTGATGGCGATGTGGGGAAGAGGCCGTGCGCAACAAGGACCTGAGGGAGCTTTCGACAATGGCAGTGACGGAAGGTCTTCATCTGATGATCTGAAACATAGTTAGCCCCCGTATTAAGGTCCAAAGAGAGAAGGAGAGGAACGTACAGTTAAAGTAAATTGTGTGGATCGTCGCGACATCCACAACACATAACCCGGTGGAACATGGATTTGAGGAGGGGCGAGCAACATCATCTGGATATTTACCAACCGTCCTATCCCAATATTCTAGGAGAGGATCCACCATAAGCCGCATAGTCTCATTCCAACGCCGTTTCCTGTCCTCCTCTTCATCTTTCTTAGACGGCCTGACCGGTGAGCATGCTGAGGAAGGGGGAAGGGCATCATCATCCATTTCATATTCGTAGGAATCCATGAACCCCGCGTCTTCGGGAGGCATGTCTGAGTCCGGCTGAGGCGTAGTGGGGCAAGAAAGGCTGGGTGTACATTCTGCAGTCGAGGTGGATGGAGAATCGGAGGACGCGGATTCAGCTTGAGGTTGGCCGCCGCTCATCTTCTTGAGCTGTCGCTTCAACGACGCCAGCCGCAATGACTGTATTCCTAGATCAACTGGTTGCCTGTTCTTCTTTTTCCGTTTTTTCTGTGGACTGTCGGGGGCAACGCCCATCGTTGTGCGCTTTGCGAGGTTTTTGAGGCCGGCCATTTCGAACGGAATGGTGAAAATGTGAGGAGAAAACGAGATTATATTGACGTAGGGATTATATGAGGTAGAGTAAAAGGTATTAAGAAGAGGCCAGATAGAACGAACGCGTCCTCGAGCGCGTCGAGGACGTTGATGAGGTGGTCAGAGGGAAAAGGTCGTGACAGGTCGTGACAGGCACAAGGGTACCTCATTTCTGAGGTGGACCCGATGGAGGGGTTTCTCACGTACAAAGAACCCCCCCTCAAAGGCCTAGATCACCCTGTGACAAGTCATGCCTAAGGTGGCGCGAGTACCAAGATCAGCACGATCACGTGTGATGAATAGCCAATGGGCCGGTCATCCATGGCCTATCGCGGGTTCTCTTTACCACCACGACGTGCTCTCGACTTTGGTCTTCCTCTCCCTTGACCTTCTCCTTCCACGAGTATGCAAGCGCAGGTAAACCGCGCAGAACAAGGTGCTTTCGCTGCCTAGAGCGTTGCTGTAGTTCAGACGCTGTCGAGAGCAGGATTGGGTTGTATAACTTTCACGAGGTACGATGTTCCGTTCAGCAATCTTACAAACTCGACTCTAATTGTCTCTGATACAGGAAGTTTCTACCTCAAGACAACTTTCGCCGGAAGTAATCATTACAGCTTGGCGGACTCTGTATCGAGAAATCAACCAATGGTCCCTTCGCAGTCCATTTCACGACCGCAGAGGACGGAAGATCATATTCGTTCAACTCAAGCTTCTCAATACCAGATGGGCAGAGACGAAACATCGATGGGCTCAAAATAATGGTACGGGACTGTCTGCTCGTAATCGGAGGTTTCTGACCAGGTGTATGTAGAACATGTGCCGTGGCTACACAGACGAAGCGAATAGGATACTCAACGATTCGATATGTTTCCGGCAAGCCTTGCAAAACTAACTCCTTGGGTACCAGGAATACGGAATGTTCGGCGAGAAAGGGCAAGGTTCCGACACTCAAAGATGTGAAGAAGAACGTAAAAGTGAGGCTCGGGATGTTGGACTTACAGACCTTGTTGAACATTCGCATCACCTTGATGATGTGCATGGACGTCCTCCCAAGTAAATCGAACATCAGCGTGCATCCATGTTCTAATAACCCGGTAGAACGTCGTTACGCGTCTTTCGAGCTGTTTTATGCTGAGGACTCGCTATCAGAATACAAACCGGTGCACTTCAAACCTGGGAATTCCGAAAAGGATAAATGGCATTTCACACCACACGATTTCGACCAGGTACCAGACAGACGACAGATGGAGTGTCAGCAAAATCGACTCAGGATACTATACGTGCGTCTCACATTTTATTTTTGTGTGGCGATGGGGCTAACAATTTTCGATTTCATTTCAATCCAGTGTTGAAGTCAATGTCAGTACTATTTGCCTTCGTCCACGGAACACGGCAATGAGCCGTTCGCTGGCCTAACGAGTGCCCGGCCAAGTACGATGCCGAGCGTTGCCCCAGCCCACAGTCACTTGCCAATGTACCACCTGGGAACGCCGACGCTGGAGTTGAGGAACAGGTGGCGCAGTCGATCGTGAGCCCCGAACCTTCGCTGTCGGAAGCCACATCGAAGAGAATGTGAGAATCGGAGACAAGTAATGAGAATGAGTGAGAGTCACACCTTCCTGACCAAGCGAGGACGGGGGGATGACTGCGAGGCCCCCGTATTACACCATTCACTTCTGTCGAGTTGAACACCCTGCCCAGAATGTGAAAAACCAATCCAATCGACCGAGTTTATCCAACTTACCAGACATGATACGCTGGGAATGAACCTGGGAAGCCCGATACAGGTACGACAAGATATTCAGAGCCGTCGTTATTGACGCTCTGGTACCAGTGCAGACCGCCCGTACCCCATCCCCATTCCATCGAATTGTCTTTGGTGACGATGGATAAGGCTTCACGGCCGCTGAAGTCGGGGTTGCAAGCCACAATCACAGAGGCGAGGTAACGAGAGAGGCAAGGGGTTTCAATATCCTTCGTGGGATGTTCTGAGGGAGAAGACCCGGGATGGAGATGCCTCTAACCTCCAGGAGGGTCGCGCACGGTTTAGTGGATTTTCAAGATTCAATGCGGAACTTTCAACATGTCAGTAGACTTGTTTTCTAAATCAAAGCGAATGAACAGAGTCCAGGGCAATCTGCGATGTCGAAGGGATTCAATAGTTCATATGTCAAAGGAAGGCTCAAGTTCCATAAGACACGTCAAAGTCTATCCAAAATGTTGCGCCCCCTACATCTGCTGAGTCCTGAAGGCGGAGTAGCGTCTGTTGGATTCACGGCGAACCAGACCAGCGAACCGCCGACACCTTGAGCGATCGAGTTGAAACCAAGTCGTTAGCAATGGCATTTCAGAGGGCACCAGAACCTCAAGAAATCAAAGCATTGTTCATGCACGAAATATTGAGGGCGTCATGATTGAGATATCATCGAGGAAGGAAAGTCACGGAGCTATAATTATGAAATGCTACAGTCAAATCAACCCAAATACCGGAGACACCCTCTCAAAGCACAGTCGTGGTGCTAGTGAACAGGGAGGTCCAGACTCCAGTCATACTCATATATGTATGATCTGACAAGGACTACACCGTATCTTCCCGGGAAACCAACGCCCACTCGTCAGAAACCTCTTCCGTACCGGCGACTTTTGGCGCGTTCACGCTTCTGTCGAGCGACTTGTCTGAATGCTTTGGTGAGGAATCTCAATGCTGGTCAAAAATAAATAAATGCGTACAGTATCTGTTCAAGAATCCTCTGACCCAGCGAGTCGGGGTCACCATGATTTCCTTTGATGTCGGCGTGAAAGGTGCATCTTCAGGTTCGAGTTTGGCTTCCAGAGGCGCCTCCACAAGTGAGTATGTTGATGGTGATGTGAGTCGTGAAGGCGAGGGTGGAGTTTCGGGTTCCGAGTCCGACTCAGAAGATTTGAGTTCCTCGAATCTGGTAGTATCGTGAGGATCCCCTGAGTAAAAAGCATCAGCAATGTTGGTTTGGGGAGAGAAAAAGCGACGCACCGAGTATCAGCTTGGGATATCCACGCTCACGGGCATATTGCTTTCCATCCAAGGCACAGTTCTTCTGGTGCAGTAGTTCCTGAACATCTGCGTACTCGTAGTCGTGCCAGTAGGTCCCAATCACTCCCCACACTCTCAACTTGGGGATCCCCAACCTCTCCCAATCCTTCTCGGCTATTTTATCCCTTCCCTGTGGGTCATTAGACCAGTAGAATATGTTTCGAGAGAGTGGATAGCGGAAACAGTGTAGGCTGTTGATGAGCTCGGTGTGTAACGGCAGAATGAAGAGGTATGTGGGCTTTGGACATGTTGCGGGGTCTTCGTAGAAGATGCCTTCGAGGTGGAATCCGACTTTATCAATATAAACTGAGCAAGTGGAGGAATTCAGACGAGAAAATCAGAAGTGTGCAAAGGAACACTTACCAACATCCCGCACGTCACGGCAGCCATCATAGAAGGGGAGGGACTGGCAGAGATAGGCAACACGAAGGTCGTTGTTTGGGATGCGCAAGCCAAAACGAAGGGACACTTTGACATTGCCAGTCTTTTGAAAGGAGAGATCTACTCGCCCTGGAACTGAAAAGGTCAGCAACAGAAAGATGGATTCAAATGATGGACATACCCGAATTGGAGCACCTGGCTTTGACGTTGGGGCTGAGACTCTCGCAAAACAACTTGGGTGAGGGAGTGGAAGGAAAGTGGGCGAGGATTCCGCGTCTTCTGAATTGGACAATTGCTCCGAACGTCAATAGACCATTTTGGGCCCAGTTTGACAGATCGTTGATCCAATACCCTCCGCGTGCCGCAATCAGGTACAGAAAGTCGCCGAGGTTTTTCTCGACGTGGGCAATGATTTCGGTAGGGTTGAGTTGAGGAACAGTGTCTTGGCAAAGTGAGGGGAGGCGGATGGGGTGTGGTCGGAGGTCTCCTTCACTCGGTGGATTGAGGGAGATGCCAGCGGGATTGTAATGGCAGGTCAGTGTTTTCAAGTCAATCGACCAGTCCTCCTCACGACGCGTCACCTGTTTGCCATTATTGGCAGGTCAAGGCTAAAATTAGATAAGCTCACCGGAAATGTCAGAGCTTTGTCGTCGCGCAAAGATTGAATCGCATGGTTCTAAGGATATCACTCAGCGGGGAAGGGAGACTCAAATGGTAGGCGTACAAATATATAATTCAAGTAGTGTAAGACAATGCGATCCTTAATCGAGTACCGACTGGCGAACTCATTTACATTTGTGAGGTCTGCTGCCTTTCAGCCCACTTGCTCGAAACTCCAAATGAGAAACTCACCATTATATGTCAACATTGTCATTGCATCCGACTCGGTCACCGCGAATACTTGAGTTAATAGCGCCGACCTGCAACATCCCATGAATATGACTGACAGCAAAAAGAAACCTCGCCGACTCACCGATGACATACTGCCGTTTGTAGGGTGCTTTTTACTATCTGCGAATGATCATTGGCATTATTTCGCCTCATTCACAACTCAACACCCACCTTCTTGAATAAATCTTTATCCTCCCCATCGACCGGCTCGAGGGTAGTCGCCGTGAATCTTCCCTGCCATCCAGATACCTCGGCAGTTTGTACCATCTTCTTCAATCTGACGACTTGCGACTTCGAAAATGTTGACGCTTCGTCGTCCGGCTTGACGTCGACACTTAAGATCTCAGAGAATTGTTGGCGGAGACAATGGATGTCGCTATCCATTACTACCCTAATCGTCCTTCCGTTCTGCAGACAAGAGTTAGATTCTTCATGAATGACGGCGGGACAAGACAACGCCTACCACAATTATTCGGTCCCTCTGCAAATAATTGTGATTGTGATTGTTGTGAATGTTCGCATTTCCAGCTATGCTCAGGAAGCTAGCATAGTCTCCGACAGTCGGGTTTTGAACGTTGGAGAAGTTAGTCGCCATGTCTTCAAGGTGGGGGAAGAAACAGGAAGAAAGTCAGTACGACAGAAGGTACGAATCGGAAGTGGGAGAAGGAACGATGGAGAGTGACGAACACCCCACACGCTTTATGAGTCCAGCCTCACAGCTACCTCATGTTCTGCACGGGTCGTATCATGTTGTATCTCCTCCGTATCTCCCATGAGCGCTTGCACCATCACGGAAATGATCATAATTTTCACAGCAGTGGCGGCCCCGTGGTCAGCCCATTGTCAACTTAGAACAAGCAGGGGAACAGCACCAACAACGCTCCATTCATCCTATCATGAAGTGTGTACTCGGGTCAATTAAACGGAAAGGTAGAACATCCATGACCCATCCCACCGCACACTGGCACAGCCAGAGAAGTCAATCGCACGAATACCACGCCCAGGTATTCCCACTCTTGTCAGATCCAGATCATAAATAACTTCATTCTGGAGGTAAACGAGGACAACTCACCTCGGAAATCACACACACGCAGTATCCCTCCCATCTACGCTGCGCAGCATTCACATCCAATCGATCGATGACGGGGGTTATCCTACGCTTTTTGATGCTCCAGATTTGGATCACCGTCCATACCGAGATCGCGTCGATGAGCTTCGTCCACACACAGAAACTTCTGATAACGATGTGAATAGTGTGAGTGACGAATCATTCCTCCCTCCACGAGTCAAATCTTCTTACCTTGATGTCTCCCAGCCCTGTCTAGCCATATTTATCCTCCCTCTCATCCCAAGGTACTTTGGGTCGCTCGCGAACATAATCCGCGTCAGTGGATACGGCGGTTCCCCGGAGACTCATATCAGCTCACCACGTCGCCAGACGGTCTGCTGTATAACCCTCTAGTACTCCTTGTCATGTCGGAAGCTTCGTGAGATTGGGGAGCTTGAGCTAGCGGATGAAGGACATAGGAACATTCCAGAACCAGAGTTTCGAGCTTGATTCGTTGACAAGTGCTTTGAGAGTGTCGTCGTAGCTCCGAGTTCCAAGTAACATATACAAGTTCAGTTTAGAGGTCGTAAGCTTCGATTGTTTGTTGACCTTGTAACCTCGCGAGGCGTGGATCAATGTGAGCGTAGAATCGACGTTGAACACCTCGAATTGATCATCGAATCAATCCAGTGTGATTCGAACCCGGCTAGATTGATTTAATTCGTTGGCTTTGACTTTGAGTGAGATTGTGGGAAGTCGTTGTGAAAAGAGACGACGAATTGCAGCACGACATGGTCGTCGAAAACCAACGTTCGGAGCTGGCGAGCAACGTCCCGGATAATTCGGAGTCACGGTGATTGAAATTCCGGACTTTCGTTCCCAGTCTCGACTTTCCAGGTTCCAGTCGTCTTGAGTCGGCATATGGTAGAAAAATGTGTTCAGAATACACATATCAGATGGATGGATGTATCGACCGGGATTGATTAACGCAGGCTACCGAGCAGACTATGCCGTGTCCCATAAGTAACCAAGTAAAAACAGAACGGGCGCCTCTGAGAATATTACATTCTCGCAGTTGCAGTTCTGATATGCGAACCATGAAATTTTGACGATAACCATGCGTCTCACCACGATGTTCATTCATCCTACCAATGCCCTATCCAATGTTTACAAGGACCAACCCACACTATTCCGTGTTTCTGGCGTCGACAACACTAGCATTGCCAAGGACCTGTCACCTCACTGTCCTAAACCCAGTGATTCTGTGAATAAGTCACCGCTGGTCTAATAGACGGGATCGTCGTTTCTTAAGGCTCGCATAGGCCTCAGCGCTCCTAAAACACTAGCGCTTCGGCCTCCCAAATCCTGTTTGGTACGGTCGACGCTCGATCAACCTACTCCTCATTCTCTTTCCTGGGGATTTGACCTGCTTGTTACCCAGCGAAGAACTTGAGTCATTTCTTCAATGTTTTCATTGAGGCTTTGGAGAAGGATATGAGTGAGGAAGACGAACAAGTCAGGGTATATAAAAGACCTACGATGACCTATCAACATCGATCCGTTGAACGCGTTCGGCGCGTCTATGAGCTGACCAGAACGGACTCCAACATTTTGAATGTTGCGCATCTACGGTCTACCCCACTCAACTCTCCTCTCGTTCAGGGATTGAGTCACGTCTACGAGCGACTCTTACACTCATTCGTGCTCATATCGGGCTTAGAGCATTGCGGCACACAAAACACCTAACATCTGGCATCAACATTTTGACCTAGTCTCAATTCTCGCCATCTACACGACATACGATGACTTTTTGATTGAAGAGGACGCTCGGATCAGATGGGACAGTGGAGGTTAAAGGTGATTGAAAATGCGAAATTCCAATGCTGAGCAAGATGGTACGCACCATGCACTCTCTATGTCTTTGAGTAGAGAGTAGTTTACCAAATCATGGGTGGAGATGCTGGAACTCTAGCCGGCGTCCACCGAAGAGCCGCATACGCTGTCGAGGTTCTTCCAAAACATTACGCAAGTTTGTACATTCATGACCCATCCCACCGCACACAGGCTACCGTCAGGGACACGAATACCACGCCCATGTATTCCCACTCCTTTCAGATCCAGATCATAAGTAACTTTGATTCTGGAGATAAACGAGGGACAACTCACCTCTAAAATTGCGCCCCGTACGCAGTATAACTTCCGTAGGATTAGGCTGAGCACCCTTGCTCCCTACCACCTCACTGTAAACCACCAACTGCTCCTTCGTTTTCAATCGGCGTGGAAGTTGGTATCCAGAGTGAGTCCGACGCGGCCACTCCTCTTTCTAAGTATTATTCGACCTCCAGAAAATACGTCGTTGTGACTTGCCAGTCCGGTCTTCAAGGTCGGAGGTGTTGAGTAGCAGAATCGTGATTGGTCGGTCGGTCGGTAGAACGGAGGTGGTGGAGGCAGGAATATGTGCACAAAGACATATTTCTTCCATCTCGAGAGTGTAAGTGCTCAGTACGACAGCGTCGCTATAGGTAGCGGGATGAGTGACAAACGGGTGCGGCGGAGAGCAAGGGGGGTTGATCTGAATGCTTTCAAAAGTAGTCGTTTCTGAGATGAGAAGAAGGGAGCCACTGGTAACGATTATTGTAGGACGAAGAGGGGTCTTCGTTTTGACGATTCCTGGTGCTGTGTTGGATCTCCAAGAACTGAGAAAGCGCCGGATTGTTTAGGCTCGAGGGCTGGCAAATAAAGTCAGTTTGGATGCTTTTAAGGTGAAGAATGCGCTAGAGGAAGGCCAAGGCCAAAATACGGCATCCTGAGGGCGACGAAACCGAGGGGGGAAAAAATAAGAAAAACATACCTCGATCATACGTCAAAATTACCAGTGCTCTCTATTCTCTCGTCTCGTTCAATCGCCGAATCTTCACTCCGTCCGGCGAGAGAACCGGGAGTCTTGAGTGCTGCTCACTCTCTGGTTGCACACGGGAGAACTGAGGTGTAAGTTATTGAATTCGTCGCGTGGATGCATAGAGCATCGAGAAATGACGGCGTTGGTATACTGGAAGGGCAGGAAAGCAATTGCACATTTGAACTGCAAAGAAAAATTGTTAGACCGGATGTTCGCGAACATAACGAGGCAAAACACGCACCTTCAATCCATGACTGTTAGGTTTACAGCAAAATTGAGGGTTTCCGTCAAGTTTTGACCGTTCCTGTAAGTCAGTCAGTTATGAATACCCCGCAGGATGAGGAAAACTCACGAAATAGACCGCGGCTTGATCATTGTCCTGCACTCCCTCTGACTGAGAAATCAGGTCGAATACTGAGTCTTCCTTGTTCCAAGTGTAATGTTCAATTTCTGGACGGACATAGATAGGAGATGAGAAGAACGTGGATTTCGGTCGTGGTGGTTTCAGTCAGAGTTGAGGACGAGCACTAAGGGTACACCAGCTCAGATCCGTTTGATGCGCTTCCGTCACCGGATTCGTGATATAGCGTTCGATCCAGACTGATTGGTAGCTCGCAGGCCGAGCCTAGAGTTATTGACCTCGGAATGCGAACGTTCACTGTCAAACGAAGTCCACGACTCTCTTTTGAGAGGAGGGCTTGTCGACAACCCAATCAAGCTGCTCCTCATTCTCTTTTCTGAGGATTTGACCTACATGTTACTCAGCCAAGCATTCGAATCGTTTCTTCGGGATTTTATTGAGGGTTTGGATAAGGGGAAGACGAGAAAGTCGGAGTCTCATCGACATCATGATCGATCTGTTGAACTTCAAGTTGAATCAAGTTGAACGCGTCCGACGCGTCTATCAGCTGACCGACACGTGGTCAGCAATTTGAACGTTGCGCGTACTGTAACTCAGGCAGGCTTGGACGTGTTTACCCCACTCAACTCTCCTCTCACCTCTCGTTTAGGGATTAAGTCACGTCTGCAACTCTCACACCCATTTGTACTCGTATCGTGCGACACAGAAAACTTCGAGCAACTGGCATCAACACTATGGCCTAGTCTCGAATTTCCCCACCCAGACGACATACGACGACGAAGAGGACGCGATCAGGCGGGATTTAGCGGAGGGCAAGGGTGATCGAGTATAAGGGATGTCTAGTGCTGAGCAAAACGGTATGCACGTGGAGATGGTTTCGAGATGGTTTGGTATTCTGGTCGGCCACTTGGGTACCTCCACGGAAGAGTTGCCTGCGCTGTCGCGTCGGCTCTATTCCCTTACATGAAACCATCAAGACTACATAACTCGTATGTCAAGTCGATTCTCGGCCTTGAATCATACTCATCTGTGTACCCAGGATGTCATGAACCCCCTCTTCCTTCACCCGCCTACGAATCACTGTCAACGTCCAAACCAGCGGGACAACAAGAAGCATTTTCAGTCCCAACCACGCACCATCACCCCCTACTCCATCCACCTCAACCGTCCCTCTCGTTGTCGTTCAACGGAAAAGTTCCGTTCTCGACATTACCTCGAGCGTTACTCTGTCTTCGTCATCCACGCCGACAAACTCGATGCACCGATATTTCGCAGAACTCGATTGTGACCCGCGACAAAAGGCTATGTTAGCCATCCAGTTCACTTTGTTCCCAATTACCATCTTCCACCGATCCAAAGCCAGGAATATATCCTCGTCATGGATAAAAGTGGGAGCACGTAAGGAGCACGTATCGAACAGGCAAAACGGACGCTGGCTAGGCTTACTTGCATGTTTTCGACCGAGAGGATGACGCTCAGTATCTTCAACCTTGGGCTTGATCGCCACGGGATATGGATCAGGAGTGGACACTATACAGACTACTTTGGATAACGCAGTGCGTTTTTTTTTGGCATTCTCAATCTACACGAAAGTAACTGAGCCGGCTTAGAATAGACAATTCACATCGAAACCATGGAAGCCAGCCTTGGAGGTACCAAAATCGAGAACGCATTCAAAGTCGCTATCGCCTTCCGCCACAGAAACTAACCCATGGCGTTGTTCATCTTGAGAGATGGAGAACTATAGGATGTAAGTCCCTTTCCTGAACTACGAGGTTCAATCGAATTTACCATCATCAGGACGACAACATGGCCAACAAAATCGCCCCATCCGTCCAATCCCTTTCTGCCTCGCACAACACTCGATTAGAGATCCACGCCCTAGGCATCGGCAGCGGCGTCTCCACCCAAATGCGCCCGAGCCGGTAACGGCGTCTGCCTATATGCAGTTGAAGCAAAAGACCTCTTCGTCGGCTGCATCAGGTTACCTGCTGGTTGAACACCTCCTGTCAAGGACGTCTCGGTCGATTGGGGAGTTCCAACCAGTCCTAGTCATCTCTCCAGTCCCATTTCATCTTCTTCGGCTGTCAACTTTTCTACGGCACATACCCGAACCGTACGCATCCGCCCACCCCCAGTCCTCCGAGCAGTCCCTCCACGCTGGAACTCGGATGGTCGTCTTCGCAATCATCACTCTCAAAAACGGCAACCGTCCCAAAAGAGGTCACCCTCTCGACGGATCCCCGCAACCACTCTCATACGAACTCGCCGTCCCCATCCGATCCGAGGCGTCCAACTCAAGGACTCTGAACCCCGATCACCCACTTTCATACACATCCCCACTGCCTCTCAACACGAAAAGAGTCGTGCCTTGTTGCCTTGTTGCCTGTGCCGCCGGGGGCGAGACAGTTGAGGAGAGCTGCGATCGTGAGGTTTGGGGCAGAGGTGTCAGTTGGGTAGGAGTTTGTGGCTGCCGACGAAGGGTACGATGATAGGAGGTTGCAGTCAAGGTCGAATTTCGGGGATTGGCAGGGTGGAAATAACGACAACGATGTGTTAGGGCTGGGGCTTGGATCGAGCGGGGTTGTTGAGCCTGCACCGGAGACGGAGGTGGTGGGAAGAGCGACACTCACTGGTATTTTCTTCTATGGACGGGGGACCTTGGACGGATGTGAGAACACAATACATGATCTCTCGTATCTCGCCCTCTGCAGCTGTTCCAGGTGCTTGACCCTCGCTAGCCTCTTCCATATCTTCCATCTCCGTCGTACAGGAAGGATACGAGACCGATAAAACATTTACGACGATCGGTAGCCTCGAGTCATATTCGTCGCATTGGACTTGATGGAGCGATGGCGACGAGGAGGAACTCGAACCTTCACACCAGAAGAAGACAAACGAATGCAACCACTCCTTCGCCTCTCGTTCCAATAAAACTCGCTCCCAAAGACGTTTGACAACGGGCTGCCCCAAGAACAACAACAGCGACCCCTTGCCATCTCCTCCTCACATACCTACCACGACCTCTCCCGCCGACCTGTCCCACACGAGATCTTCGACATCGCCACATCGCCACTCTACGATGGGCTCTACCCCTTGAACGAGAAGCTCCGTGCTCTTATGCGGAGGTCCGCCACGAACGATAAGATTACCCTGAGGGTGGATGAGACAGTGTAATCCCACGTTTCCTCGGGGTTTCTCTCACACAGACACAGACACAGGGAAAAGGGCGTAGAAAGGTTGTTACATTGGTTCGCGAAATATTACTCAGAGGGCTGTGCTGAAACCCATGTATCTGCCAGAAGGAAAGGTCGTTTACATTGGACGTTCGTGTAATATTACTCAGAAAACTTTCCCGAAACCTGTGTATCCTACATAACCAAGTTAAACTTCTCCGCATCCACGCCTTCACAGGGATACTGCCTGATATAATCGCCGACCCCCTCGCCGGTCAATGGACTCGGACGTACACAGATGCGTGAATCGAGCCAGGAGATCACACAGTCGCTTGCAAATGTACCACCTGGAAACACCGACGCTGGCGTTGAGGAGCAGGTGGCACAGTGAATCGTGAACACCAAACCTTCACTGGAAGCATGTGAGAATAGTATACAGGTAAGTTAATGAGTAGGAATCGCACGTCCCTGACCAAGCGAGAACGGGGGGGATGACTACGAGGCCCCTGTATCACACCATTCACTTCTGGCGAGTTGGACACCCTGCCAGAACAGTCAAATCAACAAAGATACTGGGGGTTCATCTAACTTACCAGATATGATACGCTGGGAACGAAGCCGGGAAGCCCAAGACAGGTACGACTCTGAATTCAAAGTTGTTATCGACGTTCTGGTATTGCAGACCGCCCGAACCCCACCCCCATTCCATCGAACCGTCTTTAGTGACGATGGATACTTCGCGGCCGCCGAAATTGGGGTTGCAAGCCACAACCACAGAGGCGAGAGTTACAAGAGAGAGAGGAGGGTTTCAAGCATCTTTCGTGGGATGATTTGAAGGAGAAGACTCGAGATGGAGATGGTTTTAACCTCTAGGAAAGCGGGCCTGAGAGTCGCGCGCGGTTCAATAGGTTTTTAGGATTCAGTGTGAACTTGCAACATCGGCAGACTTGTTTTCTAGTCGAATCAAAGCAAATGAACAAGAGCCGGTCAGGGGAATCCGCGATGTCGAAGGGACTGAATAGCTCATAGGTCAAAGATGGGGGGGCGCAAGTTGGACAACACACGTCACTGAAGTCTACCCAAAAGGTTCTGCGGGGCCCTACACCCGCTTGGGCCTGAATTAGCGTCTGTATTACTTCACGAGATCAGTTCGACGCGGACAGAAGATGCTGGAATGTACGAACGAGGCCTAGAACGTGATAAGTTCAAAGTGACTGGGTTTGATAGTCCCAGGTCTCAGTATAATCTCAGCGACCATTGACCGAACCCGATAGACAGCACCAGCAAGGATCGACAAAACGGTGCCTATCAAGTGAACCAGAGCAGCAAATCGCCGGCACCTTGAGTGATCAAGTCGGAACCAAGTTGTTAGCAATGACATTTTGACCGAGAGCCTCAAGAAATCAAAGCATCATTCATGCACGAAATATTGAGGGCGTTGGAAGGAAAGTCATGAAGCTATAATTATGAGATACTACAGTCAAATCAACCCAGATACCAGAGGCTCGCACTCGAAGCAAGATTGTGGCGCTAGCGAACAGGGAGGTCCAGTCATAGTACTCATATACATACAATCAGACAAGGACTACACTGTATCTTCCCGGGAAACCAACGCCCACTCGTCGGAAACCTCTTCCGTACCGGCGACTTTTGGCGCGTTCACGGTGACGCTTCTGTCGAGCGACTTGTCTGTATGCTTTGGTGAGGAAGGTTCTCAACACCGGACGAAAATCAATACGTACAGTATCTGTTCAAGAACCCTCTGACGCAGCGAGTTGGGGTCACCATGATTTCCTTTGGTGTTGGCACCACAGGTGCATTTTCAGATTCGAGTTTGGGTTCCGGGGGCGCCTCGACAAGTGAGTATGTTGATGGTGATGTGAGTCGTGAGAGAGGAGTTTCTGGTTTTGAGTCCGGCGTGGAAGAGTCGAGTTCCTTAAATCTGGTAGTGTCGTGAGGATCCCCTGAGTAAAAAGCATCAGCGGTGTTGGTTTGGGGAGAGAAAAAGCGACGCACCGGGTATCAGCTCGGGATATCCATGCTCACGGGCATATTGCATTCCATCCAAGGCGCAGTTCTTCTGGTGCAGTATTTCCCGAACATCTGCGTACTTGTAGTTGTTCCAGTAGGTCCCAATTAATCCTCGCACTCTCAACTTAGGGATCCTCAACCTCTCCCAATCCTTCTCAGCTATTTTGTTCCTTCCTTGTGGGTCATTAGACCAGTAGAATATAGTTCGAGAGAGTGGGTAGCGCAAACAGTGCAGGCCGCCAATGAGCTCGGTGTGTAACGGCGGAATGAAGAGGTATGCGGGCTTTGGACGTGTTGTGAGGTCTTCGCAGAAGATGCCTTCGAGGCGGAATCCGACTTGATCAATATAAACTGAGCAAGTGGAGGAATTCAGACGAGAAAATCAGAAGTGTGCAAAGGAACACTTACCAACTTTCTCCACGTCATGGCAGCCATCATAGAAGGGGAAGGACTGGCAGAGATAGGCAACACGAAGGTCATTTGGGATGCGCAAGCCAAAGTCAATTTTCACTGTGACATTGCCAGTCTTTTGAAAGGAGAGATCTACTCGCCCTGGAAATGAAAAGGTCAGCAACAGAAAGATGAATTCAAGCAGTGGACATACCCGAGTTGGAATAGCTGGCTTCAACGTCGGGGCTGACACTCTGGCAAAACAACTTGGGTGAGGGAGTGGAAGGAAAGTGGGCAAGGGTTCCGCATCTGCTGTCATCAACCACCGCCCCGAACGTCAATAGACCATTTTGGGCCCACTTTGACAGATCGGTGATCCATCTCCCTCCGCGTGCTGCAATCAGGCACAGAAAGTCTCCGAAGTTTTTCTCGACGTGGGCGATGATTTTGGTAGGGTTGAGTTGAGGAACAGTGTCTTGGCAAAGTGGGGGGAGGCGGGTGAGGGATGGTTGGAGGTTTTTTTCGGTCGGTGGATTGAGGGTGATGTTAGCGGGATTGTAATGGAAGGTCAGTGTTTTCAAGTCAATCGACCAGTCCTCGTCACGATTTGTAACCTGTTTGCCATTATTGGCAGGTCAAGGCTAAAAATAGATAAGCTCACCGGAAATGTCAGAGCTTTGTCGTCGTGCAAAGATTGAATCGCATGGTTCTAAGGATATCACTCAGCGGGGAAGGGAGACTCAAATGGTAGGCATACAAATGTATAATTCAAGTAGTGTAAGACAATGCGATCCCTATTCCAGCAACTGACGACCTCATTTACATTCGTGAGTTCTGCCGCCTTTCAGCCCTCTTACTCGAAATTCCAGATGAGAAAACTCACCATTGTATGTCAACATTGTCATCACATCCGACTCAGTCACCGCGAATACTTGAGTCAGCAGCGCCGACCTGCAATATCCCATGAATATGACTAACGGAAAAGAAAACCCCGCCGACTCACCGATGACACACTGCCGCCTGTAGGACACCTTTTACTATCTGCGGATGATCATTGGCATTATTTCACCTTATTCATAACTCAACACCCACCTTCTTGAACAAATCTTGATCCTCCCCATCAACCGGCTCGAGGGTAGTCGCTGTGTATCTTCCCTGCCATCCAGATACCTCGGCGGTCTGTACCATCTTCTTCAATCTGACGACTTGCGACTTCGAAGATGTTGACGCTTCGTCGTCCGGCTTGACGTCGACACTTAAGATCTCAGAAGACTGAAGGCGGAGACAATGGATGTCACTATCCATTACTACCCTAATTGTCCTTCCGTTCTGCAGACAAGTGTTAGACTCTTCGTGAATGACAGCGAGACAAGACGACACTTACCACATTTATTCGGTCCCTCTGCGAGACATGGTAATTATTAGTAGTGATTGCATTTCCGGCTACGTTTTGGAAGTTAGCATGGTCTCCGACAGTCGGGTTGTGGGCGTTGGAGAAGTAACTAGCCATGTCTTCAAGATGGGGGAAGAAACAGGAAGGAAGCGGGTACGACAGAAGATACAAAGTGGGGGAAGGAACGATGGAGAGTGACGAACACCCCACTGTTATATGAGTCAAGCCTCACATGCACAGCTATCTCATGTTCCACACAGGTCGTATCAGGTCGTACCTCCTCCATATCTCCCATGAGCGCTTGTACCATCACAGAAATGATCATAGCATTTTCACAGCAGTGGTGACCCCGTGGTCAGCGCATTGTCAACTTCGATCGTGCAGGGGAACAGCACTAACAGCATTCCATTCATCCTAATATGAAGTGTGTACTCGAGTCAAGTGAACGGAAAGACAGGCTATCCGAAAACCATCCCACCGCACACCGTGACAGCCAGAGAAGTCAACCGCACGAATACCACGCCCAGGTATTCCCACTCCTGTCAGATCCACATCATAAATAACTTCATTCTAGAAATAAACGAGGACAACTCACCTCCGAAATTGCACCGTGTACTACCGTACACGCAGTATCGCTCAGCCCATCTACGTTGCGCAGCATTCACATCCAATCGATCGATGGCGGGGGATTACCCTACGCATTTGATGCTCCAGATTTGGATCACCGTTGCAATACCGAGATCGCGTCGATGAGTTTCGCCCACAGAAAGTTCTGGTGACAATGTGAATGGTGTGAGTGACGAGTCATTCATCCCTCCACGACTCGGATCCTCTTACCTTGATATCCCAGTCCGATTTAGCCATCTTTGTTCCCCTTCTTATCCCGAGATGCTTTGGATTGTTCGCGAGCATAATCCGCGTCAGTGGATACGGCGGTTCCCCGGAGACTCAAGTCAGCTCCCCACGTCGCCAAACGGGTCGTTGTGTACGCCTTTGGTACTCCTCTAGTACTCCTTGTCGTGTCTCGGAAAGCTTCGTGAAATTAGGGAGCGTTGGCAGGATATGGGAGCGTTCCAGAACCAGAATTCCAGCGTTTCGAGCTTGTTTTGTTGACAAGCGCTTTGAGAGTATCGTCGTAGCTCTAGATCCCAAATAGCATATACAAATTCAGCTCAGAGGTCGTAAACTTCGATTGTTAGATGCCCAGCCCTGTTTGTCGCCCTTGTAACCTCGAGGGTGAGCGTAGAATCGACGTTGAACACCTCGAATTGATCATCGAATCAATCCAGTGTGATTCGAACCCGGCTTGATTAATTTAATTCGTTGGCTTTAACTTTGAGTGAGATTGTGGGAGGTTGTTGTGTGAAAAGAGACGAATTTGAGTTGCAGCACGACATGGTCGTCGAAAACCAACATTCGGAGCCGGCGAGCAGTGAGCACCGTCCCGGATAATTCGGAGTCACGGTGATTCCGGACTTTCGTTCCGAGTCTCAACTCTCCAAGCTCCAGATCGTCTTGAGTTGGCATACGGTAGAATCATGTGTTCAGAATGCACCTATCAGATGGATGGATTTACCGCCCAGGACCGAGAGGTATGATTAACGTAGGTCACCGAGCAGACTAGACCGTGTCCCAGTAGTAACCAAGGAATGTAGAACAGTCGCCTAGAATACTACATTCTCGCAGCTGCGATTCTGATAGGCGAACCGTGAAATCGACCATGTATCTCGCCATGATGTTCATTGATCCTACTAACACACTATCCAATGTTTCCAAACTACGCTAATCCGTGTTTCTGGCGTCGACAACACTCGCATGGTCAAGGACCTCAACCCGACGATCCTATGAATAAGTCAGTGCTGGTCTGATACACGAGATCGTCATTTCTTACCTGTAGGCTCGCATAGGCGTCAGCACTCTTAAAATCCCTTCGAACAATAGTGCTTCGGCACCCAAACCCCTGTTTGGTACGGTCGACGCCCGATCGAGCTACTACTTGTTACCCAGCGAAGCATTTGAATCATTTCTTCGACGTTTCATTGAGGCTTTGGTGAAGGACATGAGTAAGGAAGACGACAAAGTCGGAGTATAAAAGACTAACGATGACCCATCGACGTCGATCCGTTGAACGCGTTCGACGCGTCTATCAGCTGGCCGACACGTAATCAGAACGGATCCGATAATCTGAATGTTGCACGCACTTAGGCACTCAACTCTCCTCTCGTTGGTGGACCGAATCACATCTGCGACTCTTACACGCATTCGTACTCGTATTGGGCTCAGATCATCGCGACACAGAAACTCCAAACATCTGGCATCAAAACTTTGACCTAGTCTCGAATCTCTCCACCCAGACGACATACGACGACTGTTTTTTCTAGTACGAAGAGGACACAATCGGATGGGCTATAGTGAGAGGTAAGGACGATTGAATATAAGGAGTTAGCAAAACGGTACGCACCATGCACTCTTCATTTGTTTGAGTAGAGACGGTTTTGCTGAGAGGGTTTACCAGACCATGTGTGGAGGTGTTGGAATTCTGGTCGGCTACTAGGGACATTCACCGAAGAGCCGCTCACGCTATCGAAGCTTGTCGAGGAAGCTGATGCCCATTTCCACCGAAACGTCACGCAAGTCTGTACATTGGATCCCAAATCGAGGATCGGTGAGACTACCAATCGCTTCATTCAACTTGAGACTTCTGAGAGAACCTTTGGGTTGGCGTGTTGTAGAAGAGGTCCTCGATCTGACGAGTAGATGAAATTCGGTACCTCTATTCAGCATGCATCCCCTGTGCGCACCAAGATAATTGTTCCGTCGTTTCCTGCACAAGGTTTAGGATCCGCTGTGAGTCTAGGTTGACTCGGCACAAGCTTCTCGTCGGAATGATGAGCTCTGTAACGGCGTAAGTGACTCCAGAGCCTCGGAACTGGCGAAAAACGAATTACCTGTAGGCGCAGACCTCTGACCGTGTCTTTGTGGTGACCGAGGGGTGAGCAACGTTAGATATCGACGCAAGTGCTTCGCCACGAAAACCAATGCTATAAGTCGTCAACTTTGATAAGTCCGAGAATGAGGATCACTCTGAAGTTATGAATCTTTCAGCAAGAAGAGGTAGATCTGCTTTCTAGAACGAGTCGGTCGAGGCACTGAGACTTCATGAAAAGATCACATACGCGCATTCCGCACCCATTATCTTGTATTTGCAACAAACTTTAGTCCACCATCCTTCACGACGACGCTTATGCCTGTTGCCCCAACGTCCAGAGAATTTTCCAACAATTCCTTCAACGCCGACGCTGGCCTATGGATGATCTTTTCTCTGCCAGTAATTGAAGCGACTAAAGATCAGAGGAGCAGATTACCTCTCCAACAGCGATACGGTTGATCAAAGAATGTTGGAGCCGACGGATGGGAAGGGGTCCTGAAGGTTCAAACGCGTTCTCCTCGTTGCTCATGTTGGTTGTGGTACAAGTTGAGATGGAATGTATAGCCTTGTCCTTAACTGTTCATCGAGTCATTCGTGCTGTCTCGTAATGAATCGCGTGCGTAGAATAGGTAGACCAAGTCACTGAGGACGTCAAGTAATTGGGAGTCAATCGCGGACAAAGGCAGAGCGTGAGAGAAAACGACGCATGAAGGGAAAGCGCAGGGAAAGTGTTCAATAAGCGCTGAACACCTCTTTGTTTTGTTCCACTTGGTCAATTTATCATCTTTCCACTACCGCGATGAAGCCTGACCTCTGATGACCAGCTCTCGTTACAATGCAGTCGTTCGGAAATCTCATTCAACGTGTAAACCTTGCTCTGGGCTCGACAAAACCTCCATCCACCACTGCCAGGCCCAGGCATACAGGCATATTCAATCGCATCATGTGTAAACGTTGCAACCAACATCACACCCTTTGAGAAGTTGATGCCGGAACTCAAGGAAGGTCAACATCATCTCACCGATACAGTCTCATCTCCAAGTTCTGAACTAGATAGACCGCTGAAAGGCATCCTAATGGTGCGGATGACGTTGTAGGGGTGGCCGGGCAGCTGGTGTTCAGTTTGTGAACTATGCCGTGTAGTGACGAATCCTCACTTCTCTCATGACCCCAGGGAGATCATAGCCAAGAATTTGCTATGCATGTATTCAGATGAAATGGCGTCCGGAAAAGGACAGCTGGAGGTCAAGAATACCGTCATTTTTCCCATCTTTTCCCTTGGGCTTGTATATAGGCTGGCTCAACTTGGCCTCGCAATCAACAAGGAATCGCAGTTGCTCTCAAGTGACGATGCGCGGAATACTCACCCTTCTACTAGCCCACTTGCTCGCAATCTCGGTTGTTGGTCCTCCTTCCGAGTCCGTGGAGAAACGCCCAACGTGCAACCCCCTTTGGAGCCTCGTCAGGCCCTTGGAAGAAGTCTGGAATCACGGATCGTCATGGCCAACAAGGGTCAACTCAAATACTGTGTCCGTTTGGAGATCTCGCGCACGGTCGACGCAGCTACACGGGCCAACATTCACACTACTCTCAATCAATCGTAAATAAATGGAACTCTTAGGTCGCCAGATGAAGTGGCTGGCCATACTCAAATATCCCAGTCAAAATCGTCGGCTTGCTGTCAGGAACCGCAACCAGCTCACGGGCGACCTTCCTGGTCTCGAAATCCACACCGACACCGACAGGGACGGGATTCCTCAATGCGCAGAGGCGTGTGGACAATTCTTCCACCAGAACAATGGCTATTCCAAATGCCCTGGCGGCGCCGCCCGACACTACGGTGAGTCGATCGTTGCCCACTTGTGGGTTTTGGTGATTGAGATCGAAAGATAGACATGACTCTATGGCCCACCGATGGGTTCGGTGGAGGTGTCGGCGGTGACTGGGGCCAAAGGCTTGACGCCAACTACTTCTGGCAGATCAATAACGACAACATCCAAACTTTATTCACAAAATAGGAGGAATTTATTCACGAATCTTGGTCTCAATCTTCGAAGGCTACATTTATACCAGGGACATACCTTTGGTTTGGATGGTAAAGGGCACACACTCATCGCCTGTGTCTCCCGAGTCCCGGCTGAAGTCTACTTAGATTTCTACGACTGGACCCTCCGACTGGTGTCAGCAACTTCATCACGAAAGCCAATAGCCCGAGCCAAATTACTGACTTCGACGGCTGGGTGAGTTCTCTCGGTGCTACGGCAATCTGTATTCCGAACGCGTTCGACGCGTCTATCAGCTGACCGACACGTGGTCAAATAGACTCCGACGTTGTGCGCCCACTTTGACGAGTCTACCCCACCCACTCTGCTCTTGTCGAGGGTTTGAATCACGTCTGCGACTTTTGCACTCAGTCGTTCCCGTATCAGGACTCAGAGCATTGCGACACAGGAAACTCCGAACATCTGGCATCAAGACTTTGATCTAGTCTCGAATCTCTCCACTCATGATCAGACGACATACGACGACTTACGAAGAGGACGCGATTGGATGGAATATGGTGGAGGGTAAGGGGATTGAGTATAAGAAATCTCCAGTGCTGAGCAACAAGGTACGCACCATGCACTCTCTATTTGTTTGAGTAGAGATGGTTTCGCTGAGATAGTTTAGCAGATCATGGGTGGATGTTGGAATTTGGTCGGCTATTGGGGACGTCCATGGAAGAGCCGCCTACGCTGGCGAGGGTGCCCACTTCTTCCGAACCGTCACGCAAGTCTGTACATTGGATTCCAAATCAAGGGTCGGTGAGACTACCAATCGCTTCATTCAACTTGAAACTTCGGAGAGAACGTTTGAACTTGTACTTACGTGGCAGCCCGCACAGTCACAGCTCCAGGGAGCACTGAGTTGGAAGCTGCATTGGCGCTTCCTGTGCCAACAAGTGATAATGGGGATGGAGAAAGGTCCAAGAAGTTCCAACGCATGATTGTAAGCCGCTCTCGAAGACTTGGGTACGACCGATTTGTCCCACTCCACGGTGATATCAGACACTACACTACACCTACTGACGACCACAGCCCCAAGCCTTTGCCAGCCCCCGCCCTGCGCTGGAAGAATACAGATACTGTATCGTGGGGGAGAAATGAATTGGTGAGCCACAGATCCCTGAGAGCAGGCTACATTCATGACAACAGCTGGTATAGATTTTTCGGAGCAAAACACACGGGTGCAAAGCTCAAAACCTTGATAAAAGGTAATCACTCGATGCTACCAGTTAACTCCCTGCGTCCCGAACGTCCTGAACCATCGTCAGTGACATTTACCCAACAGACCATGACGGATTACGAGACAGCACTTATCGACCTCTTTCCTCTACCACTGACCGTGAAGGGAGTGATAGGGGCTCCCACAGCGACTCTTACGGTGCGTCTCACCGAGTATGAAATTTCGGAGACGGTTTGCGAGCTGTGATATCGCCTCTGCAGATGATGTACTACTTCCATGGTGAGAGCTCTTACCGCCGTATCTGTTTGACGTCAAATACCAACGCCTTGCCCGCTTTCAGGACTGTACACCATTCTCGCGATGGCATCTGTATACCTCTTTCGTTGGAACAAGTCTGAAAATCGAAGGTTCTATATTAGATGCACGATCTTATTGTTCATCATCTGCACGCTCGTGGTTATTAACACCACTATCTTTCGGACGAGAGAATCTTCATGAATGTTATCCGCGGTCATAGACGACGATTCGAGGTCTCTGCTACAATATGTCTTCGAGGATAAACTCAAATATGGATATTAGTGAGCTTTTCTGCTTTGCAACTTCGTGTCATGGAAAGTGAGGCTCATGGTCAATTTCTCAACAGCATGCTTGGTTACTTGCTTCCCGCATTGTCCAAGTATGTTTCTGACGCCGAACCTGAGGTTTATGCGAGCTTCACTGATGAAATGTTTCCAACACCTAGCGCTGTGGCCGAAGCGATGCTTATAGGCGACATAATTATGGTTCCGGACACAGAATTGACCATTATCCTCGTGCTACAGACACACAGATGCTATATGGTATGGGGGCACTGCAAAGTTGTGGCAATCCCTCTAGCTTTTTTCTCGGCGATGGGGACCAGTAAGTACAATATCCTGCTCTGCCTTGACCCCCGTTAATGTTGTAAAACCAGTATTGTACATTATTACAACCGTCATCACCTCTCTGTGCCTTCGGGATATAAGTCGCGAGTCACAAATCAGGCTCTGAGTCACTTACTTGCTGCGAAGTTCGGTTTAGCCGGTACGGCGACGAGTACAATTGTCAACGTCATCGTCGCAGGCTTGACCGGTGAGCCCCTGATTTCCTCAACGGGTCAAGGACTTCGAGATTCATCTTATCGACACCCGGCGTGGAGAATATGGCGAATGACTGAGATCAGTCGTACGATGCAACCTTGCTGGGGCGCTGGAAAATGAGGCAAAAACAAGTTCTCAAATACAATCCGAATCATACTCGTCAGGGAATCCTCTTCTCCTCGTCTATGTCCTTTGACCAATCCCCGCTCTATCAAAGTCTGGAGTCTGCCGCCCTCTATCCTTTCATGGCGGTTGTACAGATGGTGCTAATGAACGGTTTCAACGCCAACGGGCAGGCGCCTCCTTTCGACCTCACTCCGGTTGTCGTGATATCGTCGGTTCATACACGTTTCCCCGCACGCCCTTGCTTTTTCCTTACCACTATCGTCACAACATCAGGGAATATCGACATTGCTGGCTCTCACACGAGCACAGCTCGCCAAAATGAGTAAAGACAGCTTTGGAGGACTCGGCGCCGTTTCCGACATCCAGTTTGACTTGAATATCCCACGCTGGAGCCCTTCGTCCCACTCTGTCCTTGAAATACGCAACGGCTCAGAGAACGTCGGATCTGTGCCTCCCCAGAGTTTGGAAATTCATGCCACTGGGCGGTCGTCATTAATCTCTCCGGACCACAACCACTACAGTGGAGGCGAGAAGGTGCCACCCGCTACTTAGGATAGAATCGATCAATCATGAAATCCCGTTTCATGATTTCTCGCAGGTCCGATAAGCCAAACCGTATTTTGATTTTGACTCTTGAACCACTATTTTTCCCTGATGAGGCGTGGCAATAAGTAGTGCCTGAGTCGGGTATCAGATCAATAGTGTTTCCCTTCGTAGAGGATCTGAGATCAGATTCATACATGCCCCAGCTCAGAGCTGCTCGAAGGTCCCGTACTATTCGCCATGTTTCATCTTTTCTGCAGATACAAACCCGGTCAACGAAGATCCACGTTCCAAGCACTCGATACCCAATATTGATAATGATGCCACTGGAGGCGAAGAGCCAGAAGGCAAGGTACAAAGAGGAACGACAGCTCAGGTTTCCATGTCTTTGCAATATCTACGATCACGACTGGCTGGCTGGTCAGCAAGAAGAGCTCTTCCTGTAGAGCTAAAGAGCCCGATGTGCTGCTCGGAATCCGGGCGTGGAGTAGCTAGACAGAGAGATTCCCGCTACTGTTAGGTAGTGGGTTTAGTGAAGCGGGCAAAGCGCCCACCTTCCATTTTCGTTCTCTGACCTATCCAGCGCTGTTTATATAAACGTTTATCTCCGACACCGATTCATCGTCCCACTGGGTCGCTCACCGTCATTCTGACTGACGAGTTGCTGAGGCTGCTTTGTCACAAGAAAAGCAGGCAAGCATGCTCGAATGGGTCACCGACGATGGTCAGTCTGGTTGCCAGCACCATCCGCATTACATGTTTTTCACCTGATTGTTCAGTCTTCACCTTTTCCGTCGGCTCTATTCCCGCACACAAAACCATCAAGACTACATAACTCGTATGTCAAGTCAATTCTCGGCCTTGAACCATTCTCATCTGTGTGCCCAGGATTTCATGAACCCCCTCTTCCTTCACCCGCCTACGAATCACTGTCGACTTCCAAACCAGCGGGACAATAAGGAGCCTCTTTGGTCCTAACCACGACGAATCCCTCACCATCTTCCCCTGCTCCATCCACTTCAACCGTCCATCCACGCCGACATACTCGACACACCGATGTTTCGCAGAGCTCGATTGTCACCCGCGGCAAAAGGCAATGTTGGCCCTCCAGTTCACCTTTGTTCCCAATTACCATCTTCCACCGATTCAAAGCCAGGAACATATCTTCGTCATAGATCAAAGCGGGCACACGCAAGGAGCACATATCGATCAGGCGAAACGAACGCTGGCTAAGCTTACTCGCATGCTTTCGACCGAGAGGACGACGTTCAGTATTTCAACTTTGGGGATGATCGCCACGGGATATGGATCAGGAGTGGACACTATACAGACTACTTTGGATGACGCAGTGCGTTTTTTCAGCGTTCTCAATCTATACGAAATTGACTGAGCCTGCTTAGAAAATACAACCCACAGCGAAGCCATGGAAGTAAATCTTGGAGGTACCAAAATCGAGAACACATCGAAAGTCGCTACCACCTCTCGAGATCCACGCCCTAGGCATCGGCAGCGGCGTCTCCACCCAAATGTACCAAGACATCCCCCGAGCCGGTAACGGCGTTTGGCAGAAGACATCTTCGTCGGCTGCATCAGGTTACCGGCTGCTGGTTGAACGCCTCCTGTCAAAGACGTCTCGGTAGATTGGGGAGTTCCAACCAGTCCTGGTCATCTCTCTAGTCCCATTTCATCTTCTTCGGCTGTCAACTTTTCTACGGCGCATACCCGAACCGTACGCATCCCCCCACCCCCAGTTCCGAGCAGTTCCATCCACGCTGGAACTCGGATGGTCATCTTCGCAAGCAGCACTCTCAAAAAGCAACCGTCACCCTCTCAACGGATCCCCGCAACCACTCTCATCAGAACTCACCGTCCCCGTCCGAGGTGTCCAACTCCAAGACTCTGAACCCCGAATACCCATTCTCATACACATCCTCGCCGCCTCTCAACACGGCAAGAGTCGTGCTGTGTTGCCTTGTTGCCTGTGCCGCCGGGGGCGAGACAGTTGAGGAGAGCTGCGATCGTGAGGAGGTGTCGATTGAATAGTCAATTTTACGGCGTTTGTGGCTGCTGACGAAGGGCACGATGATAGGAGGTTGCAGTTGAGGTCGAATTTTGGGAATTGGCAGAGGTGATAATCATGAGAATGATAACGTTGGGGCCTGGGCTTGGATCGAGCGGGGTTGTTGAGCCTGCACCGGAGACGGACGCGGTGGGTAGAGCGACCTCCGTGATATCTTCTTCTATAGACGGGGGGATCTTGGGCGGATGTGACAACACAATACACAATATGTGATCTCTCCTGTCTTGCCCTCTGCAGCTATTCCACGTGCCTAGCCTCTTCCATGTCCTCTACCTCCGTCGTAGAGGAAGGATACGAGACCGACGAGATGTTTACGACGATTGGTAGTCCTGAGTCATATTCGTCACATTGGACCAAATGGAGCGACGACGACTATGAGGAACCTGAACCTTCACGACCACTCTCGGAAGAAGACAAACGAATGCGACCACTCCTGCGCCACTTCTCGTTCCAAGGAAAATCACTCCCAAAGACGTTCGACGACGGGCTGCCTCAACAACAACCACAACCCCTCGCCATCTCCTCTTCTCATACCTACCGTGACCTCTCCCGTCGATCTGTTCCACACGAGATCTCCAACATCGCCACATCGCAACTCTACGATGGGTTCTACCCCTTGAACGAGAACCTCCGTTCTCTCATGAGGAGGTCCGCCACAGACGATAAGATTGCCCTGAAGGTGGATGAGACGGGTGTGGGCTATGGCGTTGGCGGTGGTGTTTGTAACAAATAGGCCTGCGCACAGGAAGGAGTTGTTGAATGTTACGTTGAGCTTTTGGGAAGGGTAGCTGGGAGTAAGGAGACGGCTAGGGCCAGGGGGATTATTAGGTGGTCGGGAGGGGGTTTGTCGAGGACGCAGGTGTCAGAGAAAGACTCCTCGCATGATAACAAGCGCCCACGCAACCTCGTTACCAACAAACAAGTCGATCCCCGAGCCTCCAATTACACGTTTCTAGACCCATGAACTAGTAGAAGCTAGCATAGACTTGTTTTCTAGTTAGATCAAAGTGAATGAACAGAGGTTGGTCAGGGGAATCCGCGATGTCGAAAGGGTTGAATAAACGGTCCTATGTCGAAGATGGGCCGAAGTTCGACAACACACGTGAAAGTATACCCAAGAGGTTGTGCATTCCTACACCCGCCGAGTCCTGAGTAGCGTCTGTTTAGTTCACAAGATATCAAACGGTCGCACTTGTCAAGTGAGAGCAGTTCAAGCAAACCAGTAGCAGCAGTCGGACTTCAAGTCACATACCCTCGGACTACCACTCATTCTTTTGTCTCTGAGGTGCCTCGGTGACAGAAACATTGACAATCCTGAGACTCTTGGGACTATCACCGGAGCGCTACCATGATGATAGTCTAATGAATTTTTGATATATATCATAACGACCCGCGAATTATGATGAGGACAGAATAACTACTACACACCGGGAACATAGATTAAAATTTTACAGTGAATACCAGTTCGGTTCGAAGCTCGGCGAGATGGATAACCCAACAAGGACTACACATCTTCCCGGGAAACCAATGCCCACCCGTCAGAAACCTCTTCTGTACTGGTGGCTTTCGGCACGTTCACGCTTCTGTCGGGTGTATTGTATGAGTGCTTTTGTGAGGAAGATTCTCAACGCTGGGTAAAATTAAATAAATACATACAGAATTTGTTCAAGAACCCTCTGACCCAGCGAATCGGGGTCATCATGATTTCCTTTGGTGTCGGCACCATACGCGCATCTTCAGATTCGAGTTCCTTAAATCTAGTAGTATCGTGAGGATCACCTGAGTAAGAAACATCAGCGGTGTTGGTTTGGGGAGAGAAAAAGCGACGTACCGGGTACCAACTCGGGATATCCATGCTCTTGGGCATATTGCTTTCCATCCAAGGCGCGATTCTTCTGGTGCAGTAGTTCCCGAACATCTGCATACTCGTAGTCACACCATTTGGTCCCAATCGATCCCCGCACTCTCAACTTAGGGATCCTCAACCTCTCCCAATCCTTCTCCGCTATTTGGTCCCTTCCCTGTGGGTCATTAGACCAGTAGAATATGTTTTGAGAGGGTGAATGGCGGAAACAGTGTAGGCCATTGATGAGCTCGGTGTGTAAAGGCCGAATGAATAGGTATGCGGGCTTCGGACGTGTTGTGGGGTCTTCGCAGAAGATGCCTTTGAGGCGGAATCCAACTTGATTGATATAAACTGAGCAAGTGGGGGAATTCAGACGAGAAAATCAGAAGTGTGCAAAGGAACACTTACCAACATCCCGCACGTCACGGCAGCCATCATAGAAGGGGAGGGACTGGCAGAGATAGGCAACACGAAGGTCGTTGTTTGGGATGTGCAAGCCAAAACGAAGTGTCACGTTGACATTGCCAGTCTTTTGAAAGGAGAGGTCTACTCGCCCTGGAACTGAAAAGATTAGCAATAGAAAGATGGATTCAAGCAGTGGACATACCCGAGTTGGAATAGCTGGCTTCAACGTCGGGGCTATAACTCTCGCAAAACAACTTGGGTGAGGGAGTGGAGGGAAAGTGGGCGAGGGTTCCGGGTCTTCTGCGTTGGACAATTGCTCCGAACGTCAATAGACCGTTTTGGGCCCAGTTTGACAGATCGGTGAGCCAGGCCCCTCCGCGTGCCGCAATCAGGTACAGAAAGTCGCCAAGGTTTTTCTCGACGTGGGCAATGATTTCGGTAGGGTTGAGTTGAGGAACAGCGTCTTGGCGAAGTGGGGAGTAGCGGATGGAGAATGGTACGAGGTCTTCTTCACTCGGTGGATTGAGGGAGATGTTAGCGGGATTGTAATGGAAGGTCAGTGTTTTCAAGTCAATCGACCAGTCCTCTGGACGACCTGTCACCTGTTTGCCATTATTGGCAGGTCAAGGCTAAAAATAGATAAGCTCACCGGAAATGTCAGAGCTTTGTCGTCGCGCAAAGATTGAATCGCACACGTCTAAGAACATCACTCAGCGGGGAAGGGAGACTCAAATGATAGGCGTACAAATATATAATTCAAGTATGGTATGACCATGCGATCCCTATTCCAGCAACTGACGACCTCATTTACATTCGTGAGTTCTGCAGCCTTTCAGTCCCCTTACTCGAAACGCTGAATGAGAAAACTCACCATTATATGTCAACATTGTCACTGCATCTGACTCGGTCACCGCAAATACTTGAGTTAATAGCGCCGACCTGCAACATCCCATGAATATGACTGACAGCAAAAAAAAAACCTCGCCGACTCACCGATGACACACTGCCGCCTGTAGGACACCTTTTACTATCTGTGGATGATCATTGGCATTATTTCACCTTATTCATAACTCAATACCCACCTTCTTGAATAAATCTTTATCCTCCCCCTTGACCGGCTCAAGGGTAGTCGCTGTGTATCTTCCCTGCCATCCAGATACCTCGGCGGTTTGTACCATCTTCTTCAATCTGACGACTTGTGACTCTGAAGATGTCGATGCTTCATCATCCGGCTTGACGTCGACACTGAAGATCTCAGAAGACTGAAGGCGGAGGCAATGGATGTCGCTATCCATTACTACCCTAATCTTCCTTCCGTTCTGCAGACAAGAGTTAGATTCTTCATGAATGACGGCGGGACAAGACAACGCCTACCACAATTATTCGGTCCCTCTGCAAATAATTGTGATTGTAGTTGTAATTGTAAGTGTTCGCATTTCCGGCTATGCTCAGGAAGCTAGCATGGTCTCCGATAGTCGTGCCTTGGGCATGAGAGAAGTAAGTAGCCATGTCTTCAAGATGGGGGAAGAAACAGGAGGGAAGCGGGTACGACAGAAGGTGTGAAGTGGGGGAGAGAACGATGGAGAGTGTCAAACACGACACACATTATATGAGCCCAGCCTCACAGCTACCTCATGCTCTGCACGGGTCGTATCCTGTCGTATCTCCTCCGTATCTCCCATGAGCGCTTGTACCATCGTGGAAATGATCATAACATTTTCAGAGCAGTGGCGATCTCGTGGTCAGCCCATCGTCAACTTCGAACATGCAGGGGAACACCAACAACGCTCCATTCATATGATCGTTAAGTGTATTGGGGTCAACTGAGCGGAAAGACAGAACGTTCATGAACCATCCCACCGCACACAGCCAGAGAAGTCAACCGCACGAATACCACGCCCAGGTATTCCCACTCTTGTCAGATCCAGATCATAAATAACTTCATTCTGGAGGTAAACGAGGACAACTCACCTCGGAAATCACACACGCAGTATCCCTCCCATCTACGTGTAACGTTGCGCAGCATTCACATCCATTCAATTGATCAGGATTACCCTACGCATTTGATGCTCCAGATTTGGATCACCGTTGGTTCATACCTGCAATACCGAGATCGTGTCGACTCAGACACTCTTACCTTGATGTCTCCCGGCCATCTTTGTTCCCTTTCTCATCCCAAGATACTTTGGATCGTTCGCGAACATAATGTGCGTCACTGGTTATGGCGGTTCCCTGGAGACTCAATTCAGCTCATCATGTCGTCAGACGGGTCGTTGTGTACTCCCCTGGTACTCCTTGTCACGTCTCGTAAAACTTCGTGAGATTGGGGAGCTTAAGCTAGCGGACGAAACAGATAGAAGCGTTCCAGAACCAGAAATCCAAAGTCTCCAGCTTGATTTGTTGACAAGCACTTTGAGAGTGTCGTCGTAGCCCTGGATCCCAGATAACGTATCCAAGTTCAGTTTGGACATTGTAAGCTTCGATTGCTAGATGCCTAATCCTGTTGGTCGACCTTGTAACCTCGCGAGGCTTGGATGTGAGCGTAGGATCGACGTTGAACACCTCGAATCAATCTAGCGTGATTCGGACCCGCCTTGATCGATTTGTTTCGTTGGCTTTGACTTCAAGTGAGACTGTGGGAAGTTGTCGTGAAAAGAGACGTGTTGCAGCACGACATGGTCGTCGAAAACCAACGTTCGGAGCCGGCGAGCAACGTCCCGGATAATTCGGAGTCACGGTGATTCCGGACTTTCGTTCCGAGTCGAGACTCTCCAAGCTCCAGATCGTCTTGAGTTGGCATACGGTAGAATCATGTGTTCAGAATGCACATATCAGATGGATGGATTTACCGCCCAGGACTGAGTAGAGCTATGATTAACGTAGGTCACCGAGCAGACTAGACCGTGTCCCAGTAGTAACCAAGGAATGTAGAACAGTCGCCTAGAATACTACATTCTCGCAGCTGCGATTCTGATAGGCGAACCGTGAAATCGACCATGTATCTCGCCATGATGTTCATTGATCCTACTAACACACTAT
>JANHQD010002837.1:0-21647 GCA_024721195.1 Marasmius sp. AFHP31
AGATCCATTCCATATAGTGAAACAGCTGTGCCTATCAAAAGTATCCCATATGGATTCACGGAAGAGACATGGAAGCCAATTTAGTACGTACCATTGAACTTGAAAGATATCGAGGCGCTCGATGTATTCATATAACCCCTCGGATCATTCGAATACACTCTCAGAACCTCTTGCGTGAGGTTGGCAGTAGCCAAGGGGGAATACTCGATTGAATCCAGCCAAAAGATTTGTCGGCTCGGGTCGTTGATTGTGATCGTCATTGTCAAGGTGTGTCGTCCTTTAGAAAGGTTGGCCTTTTCGCACAAAGGGACGTTGGTGACGTAGTACTTGTAATAGGTAGCATATCGGGGAAAGGGTTCAAAGTCGTTGTCGATCTGACAAGTAAATACGGGAAAAGTGTTTGGAACGTCAAATCCCGTGTCGTTGAGAGGGGGCCGTATTTTTCCATTATCCCTGGCACCTCGGACTTGGATGTAGTCACCTGTAAGAGAGGAAGATACCGATTGAGTCAAGGCTAGCCAGTGTGAGCGTGGGGTCAAATTCACTTGACACTCACCTTCAAAGCTGAACGTAAGGTTCGCTCTCGCCGAATTCGTCCCCCTCATTGTCTTGTTGTATGGGTCCCCGAGTACTCCATTGTTGACAAAGGCCGATCCGTCCAAGTCCCATAAGCCAGTGCCGTAGGTTATGCGGGGATCTGTGTCATCCACCATGATTCGCTGAGGATACTGTACCTCCAGCTCATCCGACATTTGTAGGTGAAAGGTTCTACTAATTATTGCTGGGAGGGTGAGTTAGTAGGGTGTTGAGGCTGTTCCATCTAATGCTCCCCTTTACCCCAACATTACATCCCCCGTTTACGGCTTCGTGATGTTCCGAAACTTACAAGGTCCTGGAGTTGCGGAATATGTACCGAGAACATACTAATTCGGTGCAAGACCTGACCTAGACATAGATTGTCCACTTGTGGTCTATTGGCTATACTGGGTATGCAACCACCAGAGATATACATCAACAATGGAGTACCTATGTAGGACTCGATATGCCCTCGGTGCATTGATGATCGCCATAAAACCTTGTCTCGTAGCTATGAGTATCATGAGGATGCACTAGATAATGGGTGTGGGCAGGTCAGGAAGGTGGACTCATAGAGTTCGGATCTACTGCGGACTCCGTGTGCTGTGAGCGAGTGCCTACCTTATGAGAACAGTCCCGGGGTCGAAGGCATAGCTAGCTGCATGTATGCCAGGATAAGCCCTCGAACCGGTGTTGAGTATGTGGACCATGCCGTGTTATACACTTTCTTCCTCCGATATATTCCTCCGATATAGACGCACGAAAGCCTTGGGTAATCAGATAAACCTCAAGTAGCACAATACCAGCAGACTGGTGTTAGCAGGTGCTCGATTCACTTACTTGATCTCCGATCAAATTGGAAACTATGTGGTTGTCAAGTCAAGGTTCTGTCACTACTCTCGCAAGTACCAAACTAGTACCAGTAATTCCTATTGCTGTAGACCAGTAGTTCTGTCCAGCGTTCTCTGATTACGTGCCTTTCTTGGTCATACAACAAAAGAGGACCTCTAGCAGACCTACAAAGCTGCCTTACATAGATATTCTGCATCCTTAGTTCTACACCGCCCCCAAGTGCCTTTGTCGGAAAATTGGGTTGTTTGTATGCAGGGGCGCTGTGTGAAATGAATATGAAACTAGTCTATAACATTGTTATCAGTCAGAGGAGCCCTCCGAGTACGGTGAAGCACAGGACCTCAGGAACGTCGAGCCTTGGCCTGTGTTTGCTATTTCGCCACTTTAGATTCACAGGATAACAAACAGACACTTATCAAACTCAAGGGACCAAGACAGGAATGATAAATTTGGGTTGCAGTGCATAACGAACCGGGCTCTTTGTCTCGATATCATCATTTCAGGTCAATAGTAATGGTCAGAATTGAGTTGACCGCACGCCACACGGTAGCAAATGCTCTTGACTGTGATCAAAAGTTGATCAAGGCTTGACTGCCTTTTTGCTCAAAGTCTTGATTGACTACTTGTTGCATGCTCAGCTCAATTCTAAATATGAATATTGATTCATCACTGGGGATTAGCAGATTGTGCAAGGGGCTATTTTCGTCAAGACCAGGCAGAAAATCTGAATAAATACTTTGTAGACATCAATGATCACATCCCCCATAAAAACCACAACACAACCAGTTGCACTCAGCGCGACAAACACTTAACATCAACCAGTAAAGTTCTTCCTTGATGTCTGGTTGCAGTAATGGCTAATTGGTTTAGCAGACATGGAACTCACTGTCAACATTGGAGTTGTTGCCATTCTCATCCAATTGACAGTGGCTTGTTCTGCTGTAGGTGTGGACGTCAATAAGCGAGGTCTTGGTAACGGTCTCAAAGGTCGCAAGGACCCGGAAGAATGCAACTACCAAGCGCCCTATGCATGCCTCAATGGTCAATGCACAAAATCCTGTGGCTCTCCTGGGGACGGAAGATGGTGTTTCACAGCCGGGGGGGACGGGTCAGGAGGGGACCTGCTGTGTAAAACGTATCAAGATTGTAATCCAAAGGCAGCCTGTACTAAGCTGAGGGGGTGTCAGTTTTGTGGGTGTGGATGTTGGTAGATGGGTAGATGGGGAAGTAATGTAATTGGCCACTGAGAATGTTCTAGACACCCAAATTCCAATCACAACTACTTGGGTGTTATGGCAGGTGAAAACTCGCCTAGTGAGATATTTATTGCTACACCTCTTGTGGTAGTCAAACTGGTCACTGGCATGGCCGCCCAGTATATCCCTAACTTGCTTCCAAGCAAACATGTTCAAGAGCAACAGAGTGAGTAAGGCTAAGATACATGAGATAGGTGTTAGCTCACAGTTGAAATGAAGCCCATGCTTCACGTCATAAGGTCACATATCATTGAGGTAATGATCACAATTTCCTCAAAGGCAAAGGGATCTGCTGAGCTGGGTCAGGTGGGAAAATCTGTGTTATATCAACAGGAGGCAGAACTGGCTGACAATACAACACCACCATGACAGCAAATTCAACATTGATACCAATTCTGTCATTGGTGTCATACGACCTATCACCAGCTTGTGGATAACTCTGCACTCACAGTTATACTGTATGCCTCTGTATGGAGGCGACAGACTTCCAACTATTATGTTATTATGCTTTAAACATACATGTAGTAGAAAGCATAGATTTTAAAGCCATAGAGTACAAAATACACTGGTGGGGATCGAACTTAGAGTCCAATAGTACTCAGTTTGACTGATGGTAGAACCACTTGACTATGAGAGCTCGACAAGTAAGGGATATGAACTGGAGAAGTGACTGACAGTTTAAATAGTACTAACAGAATTTTATTGACCCTTCAAGAGATGGACCGACGAGCATACAGAATATACTAAGGCGAGGACACTACCTAGAAGGACTTGTTACTAAAGTTAATAGAACCATCATAAGGACTGAGCTCAATACCTGATAAGTTAGGGCTGCTAGTAGTCTCCGATGGCGGTGAAGTATAAGGTCTAGTCATATGCTCAATAGTGTCGGCAGGATTAAAGAAGAATGTCTGGACTAGAACTGCTTCATGGGGAGTAAGCATGGGGCGTTGAAAACAGCATCCACCCAAGCTCTCGGAGCACCAGGAATAAGAGCTGTAGAAACAGAGAGGACTCCAATCTCTGTGATAGCCTGAGCATATGGTCCTATCTGAGTGTCGAGTATGTCGCCAAAGGTGGATTCGTTGGTTTGGAGAGCAAGGTATAGGAAGTCTTGTAGAGAATCGAGACACATAGCAGTGTTGCATAGGAATGGGTCTTCTTGGCTACAAAGAATGTGGAACTGAAGGAACAAGGCGAAATAAGCCTCTCGATTTCCAGTGCAGAGTTTGTCAAGTTGGTTAGCACAATGGGAGAGACCCATTGGTCAGATAATAGCCTTTTCGAAAGGAGGATGAATCTCTTGGGAAGAGATTAGTAGAGGACTATAGATAGTCTATAAGGACATTGTCATGAAGTGCCGCTTTTCCCCCTATCTTTTCCTTTCTTAGCGCCCACTCCCCTTTTAGCGCCTATTTGTTACTTTGACGCCCACTTGCTACTTTGACGCCTACCAGATACCCGGTTCCCCTTTCTTCATCATTCCCATCATTTCCTTCCTCATCCTTGTTCTTTCACATTGTCTTCACAACCCATCCTATCTATTGTTTCCTTTGTTCTTCTTGTTCTCTTCTACACAACAGTTACTCGTTCTGGACTTGTTCTTATTCCATACCTGGACTACTATTGTTCTGGCCTTGTTCCCTATTATCCTTCTTTATTCTCGCGCGACTCATATTCCAGTATATAAGCTAGGCAGTTTACACCTGGTCCCTCATCTTGACCTCTTGTCATTGGGACCAGGTGAGTAGTTAATTCCGTTTCTCTTTACCTGCAATATATCTAACTTGTCATTGGGACCAGTTCTTTATCTGCTCTTGCTCTCTGCTCGCTGTCTCTGTCGTCTCCGCCGTTGTCTCTGCCAGTCGACTTCCGCCGCCGTCGTTTCTATATCCAAAGTCTTAGCGTCTAGCGCTTTAGGACAGACATACCTTCATAGATGGTTCAAAAGCAAGACAGGATACGAGGAGCGTCCATCTTATGATGAAAGTACTGGACTAAGAAGACTGACGGTTGAAATTTTACACCGGCGGCAAGAAGTAAGAGCAAGGGATCTTATCGATGGACTAAGCCTTTGATCGATGGGTCTTCATGGAATTGAAGGGTTACACCAGGCTTTAGAATATTCAGGCAGTTGAGCCATAACTGTACTAAGGAATCCTACTTGCGTTATACTATGGGCATACTTCTTGACTAAGGGGGTAATCCTATTAAGTTCATTGTAGGACTCTTCAGAAAGAACAGTTGGTTCGTAAAGGAAAGCCTGAGCAGGATCACTCTGAGATAAGAAGAAAACGGCCGCCGGGCAAGTGTGTCTGGCAAGGATAAAGTGTTGAAGAAGCAATGCCATGAAACTGTCAGGCAAAATAACGGTAGAGCTGAGTGTAGCTAAACGCCAGAGCCGATGATAGGCGAAGGTTGCCAGCCATTACTCTATCGGGGTGAGCAGGGCAGATCTCTATAAAATAGAAGTTATACTATTAGCCTTTCAGGAACAAGAAGACTCTTGATCATGACGCACCTTTGTAGAACTCCTGAGCTAGTGTGGCTACAGGCCATTGCCCGTTGGGAGCTTTGTCCCAGAAGTGTAGAGTAGGCATTGAGCAAGTAGGAGAATAGGTGTGAGTGCATTGGAAGGGATGTAGCTCAACCTAGGACAAGAGAGATATGGAGAGTTGGAAGCATGTAGTTCCACAGAACTAGGATGACTGAGCAAGGAAATTGCTAGAACCAATAAGAGTGTATAGATTGTGTGGATAGTCCCGGCAGGCTGAGTCAGAACGAGCTCACAGAATTATAATCCTCTGAGCATGCCATCAATAGGACCGACAGTCTAAAATTTGTAGACAATATTGACCAACAGGGCAGGATTTTACCTCTTCAGGCAACATTCCTACAGAAACATAGAATAAATAGGCAGTGTCCTAAAGCGTTAGACGCTAGGACTATGGAAACAACGGCGGTGGAAGTCGACTAGCAGAGACGACGACAGAGGCGACAGAGGTAGCGAGCAGAGGGCAAGAGCAGGTAGATAACTGGTCCCAATGACAAGTTAGATATATTGAAGGTAAAGAGAAACGAAGTTAGCTACTCACCTGGTCCCAATGACAAGAGGTCAAGATGAGGGACCAGGTGTAAACTGCCTAGCTTATATACTGGAATGTGAGTCGCGCGAGAATAAAGAAAGATAATAGGGAACAAGGAAAGAACAATAGTAGTCCAGGTATGGAATAAGAACGAGTCCGGAACGAGTAACTGTTGTATATAAAAGAACAAAGAGAACAAAGGAAACACTGGATGGGATGGGTTGTGAAGACGATGCGAAAGAACAAGGATGGGAAAGGAAATGATGGGAATGATGGGAGGAGGGGAACCGGGTATCTGGTAGGCGTCAAAGTAGCAAATGAGCGTCAATGTGACAATCAGGCGCTGAAAGGGAAATGGGCGCTAAGAAAGGAAAAGATAGGGGGAAAAGCGGCACTTCATGACAGGCAGAACAGATAATTGGTACGATAGTTAGTGGGACAAGTATATAAGGATGTAGGAATTATGTAGTTTCCTCAGCAAGTACTACCCACATTAGTAGGAAAGTTCGGAACATCTGCCCACACACATTAGCATTAAAGCAGTTTTGTATCCTATCTAGAGCATTGCCTGGTTTCTGTAACAAGTTCCGTGAACTGTTGAGAATAGAAAAGTTGTTGAATTGCATAGTTGATTGTTTGAATCGTCTAAGTCGTACCGTTGTCCTTGTTTTGTTGTCGTATTGTTTGGCCCGTCAAGTGGTCTTGTCATTCATTGTTGTCATATAAGATCCATCGAGAGGTCTAGTTGTATCGCCTGTCGAGAGGTGTTTCATCCATCGAAGATTGTATTTGAACTGTCGTCTTGTTTCTTTGCCTTTACGTTTTCTCGCCAAATCAGCCAGTCTCCAGGTTACAACTGACAGAGTTACCTATTGTTCTGTGTATCTTTAGCAGGGCGTAACCTTTGTCAAGCCAACACATTCCTAGCATTCTCCGGACTTGTAGAAGTGTTAGTTACACCCGCACTTTTTGTGTATAGATTATCCCTTCTACTTATAACGTCCATTAACGTCCCCAATTTGTATCCACCGTTAGCGACAGGCCATGGGACCTGCCATATATGGCAGGTACCCAGGGCTTTGAAGCTAAAAATGGTATGGTTGGAGGTCAAAGCAGGACTGGAGGGCTGCTTTTCAGTGTTATATACCGGTGTTTCAACAACAGGATGAGCCCACCATCATTTGTTATGTTGCCTCTATACAGGTGCATACAGTACTGTGGATTGAGGTTCTAGCAGGACCAATTAGTTGTCCAATGGGTCTATTCTGAGACGGTCTTCTAAATGTTTTCAACCAATTGAACGGAAGCATAGCCACCAAAAATTGAGACATACCAATAAATGTGGTCCCTCAGTGTTATCGAGAGGTTTACCTAGTGATGCCACCAAGTGGGTTGAACTGTGGTTTTGACACTCAGTTCAGTTCCACACTAAACTGTGACATGAAAATGGTTTGACCAAACCCTTTTTTGGGCTGTTATGATTTCTCTGAAGGCTACAGATGGAAACAACTCAATATTATGAATTATGTTGATATAATACATTGTAATAGGCTAAATTCCTGGTCATATCATTTCTGGGACCCCTACCTTTTTGCCCAATTACATACCCCTCTATACCCCCTTCACATTCACCATTTGAGCTCTCTATTTTCATTCACCACCATATTTCTTCACCATTTCTCACTCCCTGTCCCTCCATCAGGTCTCATACAGATCCCCAACTTATCTGGGACCCCAGCAACTCATTCCAGGACCTCAACAGCTCGCTCCAGGACCCCATAAACCTTCTCTGAGACCTCATGAACTCATCCCAGAATTCCACACAGTTTACATCAGGACCCTGACAACTTTTCTGGGACCATCACAATTCATTCCAGGATCCCTTTCCTCATATCAGAACTACATGCAGCATGTTCTGATGGTCCCAGAATGACTCACACCTTTTCTGATCTCTCTATTTTGCTCTGATTCCCCTTTCTACTTTGTAATTTACCTATATGGACTTTTACCTTTCTCACACCCAAATAGTATATAAAGTACATATAGAACCTCCACATACTTTAGTTTGGTTATATTGTTCTTTATCCAGTCAAATGTCTATCAAGCTCTATTAGCTGAGTATTCTCTCAAGTCTGTGGCATACTAACTGTCTCTGTGATCCTACAGGTGCACTCTTTGTTAGTTCAGGTCTCTGGATAGAACCTTGACTAATAGCAACTGTCTTGTTACCAAAAGGACTCCATTGTCTCATAATACTGCTTGCTGAAGGCTCACAGTATTCCCCTTCCATCATCCAGCTACTTACCGGGAGCTTGTAGTTGTCACTTTCCTCTCTTCTCATCCCTCGTACTCTTGTCCAGGTGGTCCTGAGGCCAGGATATGAGTTTCCACCAACTCAGTCAAGGACCCCAAGGATTTGTGGTTTCAATGGCTATTCATTATTTCTGCCATCTCTCTTCTCATCTCCACATCATCCCCTACACTCTGTGACTGGATTCGTGACCTACCTAAAAACCACAGCCCTTACATACATGAGAATATCGGTATTAGGATATAGTTTAGAAGGTCTTGCAATGTGAGGAATAAATTATACCCTTGGTGGTTTGAGATGGTTTAAAACCACTTTGAATTGGACCATGGCCTGACCAAGCCTCCCCAGTGGCATCACTAAATTGACCTGGGTTTCTGTCACTCAGGTTTGTTTTCTCCACAGTTTAAATTCAGGTCTGTCAAGCCTGCAATTTTGAGCACTCATCATTACCCTCATAGGGAAAACAGATGAATGATCATGGTTGTGAGCTTGCTATGAAACTAAATCTGAGGTGCCAAATTACCAAGTACAGGGTTTTTTAACTCTTATCTCTGTCTTCTGTTTTCCAAAGAACCAAGAACCAATTGCAAGAACCAAAGCACAATTATCCATTCAAACTGAGAAGGATAGTTGTCATGAAGTGCTGCTTTTCCCCTATCTTTTCCTTTCTTAGCGCCCATTCCCTTTCTAGTGCCTATTTGTTACTTTAACACCTACCAGACACCTGTTTCCCCTTTTCACACCATTTCCTTTCTTACTATTGTTCTTTCACATTGCCCTCATGACTTCTTCATCCATTTGCTCTTATTGTCCTTTCCCACTCATCAGTTACCTGTTCCAGACTTATTATTGCTTTATACCTAACTACTATCGTTTTCTCATTGTCTTCCTTATTTGTTCACGGGTCATATCACAGATCACTGACTGGGTATATAAGCTAGGTAGTTTACACCTGGTCCCTCATCTTGACCTCTTGTCGTTGGGACCAGGTGAGTAGTTACTCCTGCCTTTCCCTTTATCTGCAATGTATCTAACTTGTAATTGGGACCAGTTCCTTTATCTGCTCTTGCTCTCTGCTTGCTGTCTCTGTGTTAGGGCTCAGCTGGAATATCACACACCAAAAAGTCTAATCAGACAGTAAAACTGCAAGAATTCAACCCGGGTACCAAAAAAAAATTGAATACACTCACACCCAGCCCTACATCTACTCTCAAGTTGCAACTCCCAGCTCCTATGCTTTTTCATCGTCATTCTCACTATCCATCCAGACATTTACCCTATTTAACAATTAGACGCTGGGGGACTGTAACTTACACTTGTGACTCCTCTTCTCTGATTCCTGAGTAACATTCAGACTCAGCCCCTGCACTTCAGAGTATTGGCCCCAGTACCAGGCCTATGACTTGTTAGTGAGTCATTTCACATGGACCTGATTGTCTCTTTACTATTCTGAATGACTTGGTATGATTCTCACTGACTCATTCTTGTAGTATATAAATCATAGGCTAACTCACCAAATACTTGTCTTGCTATTTTGTCTCTAGTGTACCTAGTTACTAGGTTTCCTAAACTACAATCTTATTAGCTCGTCACTTGCCTGTTCAAACTCCTAACTAATCACAATTCAATCTACTCTCAACTCACTTACATTCTCTGTGTGATAACCTGTGTGAATTTGTTGACCTACGAACAAGTCCCGCCGCTCTTGAGGAATTTGACCTATTCCTAACACTCTGTCATCTCTGCCATTGTCTCCACTAGATGACTTCTGCTGCTGTTATCTCCATATCCAAAGCCTTAGCATCTAGCACTGAACAAGGCAAACCTTTAAGGTTTAGAGAGAGACCAAGACTGCAAAGAAAACCTGAACACCTCTGTCAAGAACTAGCCTAAGGTCTAGGGCCTCTCAGGCCACCTCATCTGGGTCAAGGAGTCGAGGGTAGAAGGTCTAGCATTGCACAGAACATCTGGCACTGTATACTGGGTGTAGAGACGAAGTGGACAAGCTGGGGAACTATCTACAGGTGTCCATGAGTATATATGACAATGGTACAGCATTCTGAGTCATGGAAACCTATCCTAGTATAGTAAGATGAAAGAACAATGAAGAACATTGTAGAACATCAAGGAATATCAAAGGAGTCAGGTAGAAACTGATGGAACAATCAAGGGATGTCAAGTACAGCAATATCATGATGGAAATCAGATGGAATGATGAACCCAAGGTATGGAATGATCCGGAATGGCCGGGAACATCAAGGAAGCCATAATGCGATACTGGGGACATGGAATGAAGTGGAATCAAAGGGAAGTCAAGGATAATAGTCCGGGGACCAAGGAAACAGGGGGAACAGTGGGGCAATTCGTAACAACCTCCACCACTGGCTTCAGCTATAAGCAAAAAGCACCAGCAGTGGGAAGCTCCCTCTGAGACAAAGGTCTTGTGATAAAGGACAACAGAGCTGAGACATGGTCAGCTGCAAGTCGTTGGAGAATAGTAGGGCAGTGCACCCTCAAGAGCCATAGTGAAGAAGACGGAGATGGAGAGGAAGCAGGAGAGAAAAAATCAGAGCAAGTGACAAAGACGGGGAAGGCAGAAGAGGGATTGCTGAGCAAGTGCTGAAGCCTTAGCAACAGCTCCTTACCCTTGGAACCTGCCTTCACCTTGGACCAATGACAGATGGTTTGCCCCCACCCATTGATTTTAATAAGATGACTCAAGAGTTAGTGTAACAGGCCTCTTTTCTATGTCAAGCCGGAAAGGAAACTAAGAAGAAAGAACGTGAAGAAACGAATAAACACCTGAACACAGCAGAGCCTCTGACTGGTTCAAACCTATAATTCCTTCCTACATGCAACGCAGACACCTGAGATCACCGATCAAAGGTGTGTTTTCCAGGTCAAACCTGCCAGGTAGCAATGCAGAGTTTCTGATATGGGGTTGTCCTTTGGGATACGCAGACAGTCACAATCAAGGTAGGGCTTTACCAAAGACCTAGAACAACTGTCATGAAGTGCTGCTTTGTAAACAGTTGACTATGTCGGTGACAAGAGGCAGGGGGTATCGGTTCTTAATTGTGTACTCGTGGAGTTTCCAGTAGTCCTGGACAAAGCAAAGCTTGCTGTCTTTCTTTTTGACAAAGAATACTGGAGAGGCGAGAGGGGATTCAGAAGGACGAATGTAACCCTTATGTTGATTTTCCTCCAGGAACTTGTTGAGCTCGTCCTGTTTGTTAGTCAACAGAGGGTAGACTTTGGTTTTCATTGTCTGTGGGGCTCCCGGTACTAATTGGATGGCATGGTCCCAAGGCTTGTGACTGGGCAGTCACTCTGATTCCTCCTCTGAGAAGACTTTCTTGGACCCCCAATACTCTGGTGGAACCATCTCCTCGAACGTCTGTTTCGGTTTACCCTTACTGGCCTGTTCTGCTATCTGCTGGGAGTAGGTGTACCCAGCTGCGATCCACAAGTTGTCATGGCAGTTTTCCAGGACACCCTTCTTCACCAGAGCTCTCTGGGTCATACGGTTTGCCCTAATGTGGTAAAGGGGTGGATTGTCTTTGGGATCTGTAGGCAGTTCTTCAATGACAGAGGCATGGATGGATTCAATAATAGAGTCAGAAAGAGGTGGGTTACCTGTGCCTGCCCACCAGTCTTCATCCTCTACTTCCTCAACTGTCACCTTAGGCTTGGGAACCGATACCTGTCCTTTCTCCCAATCAACCTGTGGGTTGGTCTTTCATAACCAAGGAAGCCCAAGGATGACGTTCTATCCTCCCAGTTCCGTAACCAAAAAGTTGGTCCAGGTCTCTGTACCGTCCACAGTAAGTCCAAGTCAAGCAAAGTGCGTGATACTTCCAGCCTAATTGAGGGTTCCGTTAATGGACGTCGCAAGTAGAAGGGATAATCAATACACAAAAGTGCGGGTGCAACTAACACTTCTACAAGTCCGGAGAATGCTAGGAATGTGTCGGTATGACAAAGGTTACGCCCTGCTAAAGATAGACAGAACAATAGGTAACTCTGTTGGTTTTAACTTGAAGACTGGTTGATTCAGCGGGAAAATGTCAAGACAAAGAAACAAGACAACAGTTCAAAATACGATCTTCGACGGACGAAACACCTCTCGATGGGCAATACGGCTAGACCTCTCAATGGATCTTATACGACAACGACGGACGACAAGACCACTCGACGGGCCAAATGATACGACAACGAAACAAGGACGACAGTACGACTTAAACAATTCAAACAATCAACTATGCGATTCAAAGACTTTCTATTTCTCGATGGTTCACGGAACTTGTTACAGAAACCAGGCAATGCTCTAGATAGGATACAAAGCTGCTTTTAATGCTAATGCGTGTGGGCAGATGTTCCGAACTTTCCTACTAATGTGGGTAGTACTTGCTGAGGAATCTACATAATTCCTACGTCCTTATATACTCGTCCAACTAACTATCATACCAATTACATATCTGCCTGTTTATTCTATGTTTCGGCAGGAAAGTCGCCCAAAGAGGTACAATCCTGCCCCGTCGACCAATATTTCCTCCTAATCTAGGCCGTCGGGCCTATCGATTGCGTGCTCAAGAGCTATAGTTCCGCTGACCCGTTCTGACTCAGACCGTCAGGACTATCTACACAATCCCAATTCTCTCATTGGCTCTAGCAATTTTCTTGCTCAGTCATCCTACTTTCCGGAACTACATAGTTCCCTAGTGCTCTTTTCTACTCACTCATTCTCCTAGGGATATACCAACCTAGACCTTCACCACCGTACTCAACATCTCCGTTCAACGCTCGCTATGCTTACGCTGCACTTCTGGGATGAAGCTCCCAACGGGCAATGGCCCGTAGTCAAACTAGTTCAGGAGTTCTACAAAGGTGCGTCATGATCGACACTCTTACGTTCCTGAAAGTCTAATAGTCTAACTTCTATTTTATAGAGATCTACCCTGCTCACCCCGACGGTGTAATGGCAGGCGACCTCCCATATCATCGACTCTGGCGTTTAGCTACGCTCAGTTCTACTGTTATCTCGCCCGACAGTTTCATGGCATTGCTCCTTCAACACTTTATCCTGGCCAGACACACTGGCCCGGCGGCCGTCTTCTTCTTATCCCAGAGCGATTCTGCTCAGGCTTTTCTCTTTGAACCAACCGCTCTTTCTGAAGAGTCCTATAATGAACTTACTAGAATTACCCCCTTAGTCGAGAAGTACACTCATAGTATAATGCGAGTAGGATTCCTTAGCACAGTTATGGCTCAGCTGCCCGAGTATTCTAAGGCCTGGTGTAACAAAGTTTTCCTAGAGGCTGTTGAAGAGCCATTCGTACCCTTTACTGGTAGACACCACTTCTTCAATGTACTAGACTAGTTCTTAATGCAGAAAGCCTTCAATCTTATGAAGACCCATCGGTCAAAAGCTTAGTCCATCGATAAGATCTCTTACTCTTACTTCTTGCCGCCGGTGTAAAATTTTAACCATTGGTCTTCTTCGTCCAGTACTTTCATCATACTATGGACGCTCCTCATATCCTGTCTTGCTTTTGTACTGTCGATGAAGGTGTGTCTTATAGACTATCAATAATCCTCTACTAATCTCTTCTCAAGAGATCCATCCTCCTTTCGAAAAGGCTATTATCCGCCAAATGGGTCTCTCTCATCGTGCTAAACAACTCGACAAACTTTGCACTGGAAATCGAGAGGCTTATTTTGCCTTGTTCCTTCAGTTCTACATTCTTTGTAGCCAAGAAGACCCCTTCCTACGCAACACTGCTATGCGTCTCGATCCTCTACAAGACTTCCTATACCTCACTCCCCAAACCGACGAATCCACCTTTTGCGACATACTCGACGCTCAGTTAGGACCACATGCTCAGGCCATCGCAGAGATTGGAGTCCTCTCCATTTCTACTGCTCTTATTCCTGGTGCTCCAAGAGCTTGGGTGGATGCTGTCTTCAACACCATTCCCGTGCTTACTCCTCGTGAAGCAGTTCCAGTCCGGATGTTCTTCTTTAACCCAGCCGACGCTATTGAGCGTATGACTAGACCGTATACTTCACCGCTGTCGGAGGCAGCTAGTAGCCCTAATATGTCAGGTCTCGAACTTAGCCCTTACGATGCGTCTATTAACTTTAGTAACGAATCCTTCTAAGTAGCGTTCTCTATATTAGTTAGGCGTTGTACACCCCATCGGTCATATCTTATTACCGTTGCTAGGCTTGGTAACTCTAGATAGGCCGTCGGGCATGTTTTATCACATCTAAGTCTCTTTCTCAAGCTCTCCTAGTGAACTGGTTATACCGTCGGTCCAACTGAGTACTATTGGACTCTAAGTTCGATCCCCGCCGGCGTATTTTGTACTTTATAGCTTAAAATCTACGCTTTTACTACGTGTATGTTTTAAAGTGTAATACTGTCGATGTTATGAACACAGATAGGGTGTCGTAGAGGGGAGGTGCAGATTCAATGAGTTGAGACGAAGGATTTTCCAAGAAACAGGGCAGTTGCCCTGCTGTCGCTCATGACCGTGGTTTTCATCTGATGCTGTCTTCCTTTTAATTTCACTCGCACGCAAAAATGGTGAGAAAGGGGTTCTATTTCACGAGTAGTAGATATTGTACAAGAGTGAATTGAATCGTACGAGGAAGTGGCATAGAAAGGAACCGGTGCGGGTGCCTTCGCTGCAGTGAAGGCGGACACCCCCTTCAAAAATCCTTCTGACCCATGAGCTGCTGAATCATCATGTTCTGCTGGTTGAGAGAATCTTGGAGGGCAACAATACGAGCTACTGCGTCGGAACTAGGAGTGTAGGAGGAGGTAGAGACTGGGGTGGACGGAATGGTGGAAGCAATGGTGGCAGTAGAGGCAGGTGGAGAGGCACTGATATTAACTGTTTCTCCAGAGAACAGGGTGAATGGAACCGTCGAGTTGATCTTAACCACCTGTGCTGGCTTGAGACCTAAGCCTGGCATGCGTCCCAAGAACTTGTCCTGGCAGATGGACGTGCGGTGTCCAAAGTGTTTGCAGTGGTGACGCTGCTCCTGGCCATGATTACCCTGGGCCTTGGTATGGTCTGTTGCACCACAGCCATAGCAACGGTTGCAGATGGCCCTCATGAAGTCCTCGTGGGTCTTGCCGTTGCCCCCAACAGGGTTAGTCTGGATGGTGCTAGTGGCACTGATGGTGGTGGTGGTGGTCTCGGTGTGTTTCCGAGTGCTGAACCCTTCTGCTTCTAGGGCCCTCTCAGCTCTGCAAGAACGATCCTCCAAAGTGTCCAGGTCTTCCAGGTCTCCCTGGGCTAAGTCCATTGTCACTAGGAGTTTCTTTAACTCCGGGGTTGAGCCTACTTCGGAGACGAATCATGAGATCAGCGTCTGAAAGGCCTGTCTTCGCTCCTGCATCTCTGAAATCCTGGCAGTAGAGGGTGACAGCCCTGTTCCCTTGCTTCATCTGCTTCAGCTCCCTGATGGCATCTGCCTTCTCGTTGGCAGAACCAAAGCGGACCTTGAACTGTTTTTCGAAGGTCTCCCACTTTCCTTCAAACGGAAATGCAACACTTTTGCCGGTTGTAGAGATGTTGATCTGCTTCAGATAGTTGGCTGCCCAGCAACCGGCCTTCCCCCCTTCACAGAACAACAAAGCAGACTGTATGGTTTTCTTGTTGTCCAACTTCCCAACATCTTCTGGGGTAACGCCTTCTCCTGCCTTGATCCTCAATGCCTTCTGTTCCGTTGCCCAATTCCTAAACATGGGCAGGAACCTAGCCACACTGTCTGCATCGCCCTTGAAGACGGTGGGCTTTGCAATGACAGTGCCTTCATCTTTGTTGGCTTTAAAGGTGTCTCGTATGGCATTCAGCTGGTCCTTGTCAAGAACTAGCCTAAGGTCTAAGGCCTCTCAGCCCACCTCATCTGGGTCAAGAAGTCGAAGGGAGAAGGTCTTGCATTGTGCAGAACATCTAACACTGTGTACTGGGTGTAGAGACGAAGTGGACAAGCTGGGGAACTATCTACAGGTGTCCATGAGTATATATGACAATGGTACAGCATTTTGAGTCATGGAAACCTATCCTAGTATAGTAAGATGAAAGGACAATGAAGAACATTGTAGAACATCAAGGAATATCAAAGGAGTCAGGTAGAAACTGATGGAACAATCAAGGGATGTCAAGTACAGTAATATCATGATGGAAATCAGATGGAATGATGAACCCAAGGTATGGAATGACACAGGATGCAATTCACCATAATTCCATGGGAATTATATTTGAATTATGCTGGAATTTCTTATTGAGAACCTTTGGAGTTGATGGGTATTTCCACCAAGTGTTATACAAGAATTACATTTGGTGCAGGCTATAAGATGTTGATCCAAGTGTATCCACAAGGAAAGACACTGGGAAATATTTATCAAAGATGTCTGTTTGTTACATAGCAACCATCCATAAATCCCAGGAGGATGTATGCAAGAATTATGTTTGCTAGAGAGGATACATTAAAATGTAGACTTGCACCATAACTGTAACATAATGCTGATGTCTTTGAATCAAGAATATGTTTGGTATTATATTAGTAAAACATTTGTCTCACTACAAATAAAAACTTCAATAAATCCACCTTAACAGCCTGGAATTGTGCAGGAACTATGTAAATAGAATGTGAAATATAAAGTCATGCATATTTGCAGTGTGTAGTACATATGATAAGGAAGGATTTTATATGCAATCTCAATCAGTAGTTTTTATATACTAATGTACTGTATTTCTGGCATGTCAAGCAAAGAATTATATATGCTAGATCAATAATCTAAACATAATTCCTGTAAGATTCTGAGTCAAGACTTGATAGTGAGTCTTTTGTCCTTTTGCATAAATCTAATACTGAGTGATGTAGGAAGTATATAATAGGCAGTGGTGTCGGGATTGTAAATATTAGACATTGTAACTTATCTTATATATAATGTTCAACATACAACCTGCAGGTAATATATTTGAATCAGCTGTAAAATAATCCTGTATAATTATTACACAGGTATTGTTGCAACCCTATAGCTAGCCTATCAGAGCAGGATGGTGACCCCATTACACTCCTCTGGCTAGCCTATTACAACAGGATGGCCATCCCATGAGAACCCCATGGAAATGCCCTGGAGATGGGATGGCCACCCCATCACAGCTCTGTGGCTACCCTGTTCAGATGGGATGTCAACCTTGTGGCAATCCAATAGCTATCTTCTCAAGACCAGCTGGAGACCTTGTTATTGCCCCACCCAGTTCTGATCATGCCTGACATTACAAAACCTTTTTCAAAGTCTCTCTCAGAGGCTGAGGCTGAGTGCAACTATGAAGTTCACAATAAAGAACTGCTAGCCATCATCCAATCAGTGGAAGCCTGGTGGCATTACTTGGGAGGAGCACCAGTACAAATTAAAATCTGGACCAATCATAAGAATCTGGAATATTACGTCCTCCTATGTGCTACTTCACACATATGACCCAGTTCATCTGCCGCTACATTCAGCTTTCCAGATATGTACCATAATGTTCCATCTCAACAGGGTAGCCACAGGGCTGAGATAAGGTGGCCATCCTATTTCAGAGGATTTGCATGGAGTTGTAACAGGGTGGCCATCCTGTTTTAATAGGTTAGCCAGGGGGTTGCAATGGGGTCACTACTCTGTTTTGATAGGTTTGCTATAGAGTTGCAACAAGGTGGCCACCTGGTCTCAAGGGGTCAGTCATAGATGAAAGACCCTGCCAGGAGGGCTGGATGGCTACGTCTGGTGTGACCCTATAGATTCCCTCTCAAGATAGAATGGCCACTATGTTGTGACTCTGTGGCTAGCCCCTTGAGATAGGATAGAAGATAGAATGGCCATCCTGTTTTGACTCTGTGGCTACTCTCTTAACACAGGATTGTGAACTTTTGGCAAGCCAGTGGCTATCCTTACAAGACAGGTTAGTGAACCTTGATGTTATTCTGTGGTAGCCTCCTCCATACAGGTGGCTGAGCCCACTACTCTTGAGAACATATTTTCAGGACAAATTGAATATGTGGTGACACTGCATTGACCTCCTGTTATGTTTGGTTTTCTGTTTTGTTATTTTTTGGACATTCTATCTCTTGTTTTGAACATGGTCTCCTGGTTCAGAGATACATGGCAACCCAGTAGAACTTCCTGCAATTCTGGACTGCTGTTCCCTTAACCTTGCAATATGTGTGGATTATGTCATTGAGCACTCCTGTAACACCTTGTTCAGTGACTGGTCCTGTTGTAAGACTGAAATGAGCTTCTGATGTCTGCTACAGCTCCTGCTTATGGTGTGACCCCAGATTCTTGTTTGAAAACACATTTTCATGGTTTGGCATAAAGGTCTTTGCTGTGAAGATGTTGGAGGATTCTCTTGACTCCACTTGATGAGGTAAAACAAGGACAATGACGACAGGCTGAGAGAATTGTGACAATTGTTATTATAGGAGTAATAGAGGATGAGGACAGGGCTGGCATCCCATATAAAGAGGATCACCCAAGGATGACCTTGTTGTCACTGGAGGATGAAAGCAGGCTGTTGACAGGATGTTAATCCTGTTATGATAGGGTCTCAAGGGGATGGGAACACAGTCTACATTCTGTATTAACAGGATGGCCATTGAGTAGAATTGGCCCTCACACTTCTGCTTTTCAATCTGTCCTACAAATATGTGCTATAAAGATCACAGCAGGTCAGCCACCTGCATGGAGGAGGTTGCTGCAGGATAACACCAAGGGCACTGACCTGTTATGAAAGGATAGTCATGACCAGATGGCCACCCTATTGCAACCCTATGGCTGACCTATTGAAACAGGATAGTGACCCCAAGTGTCCTGTTCTGCTTCTGCACTGTCTATGAAGGTGTGCTTCTCACATGCTCAGATGGTAGCTGTGGGGTAATAACAAGGTCTCCAGCTGGTCTTGAGAAGATAGCTATTGGATTGCCACAAGGTTGACATCCCATCTGAACAGGGTAGCCACAGAGCTGTGATGGGGTGGCCATCCCATCTCCAGGGCATTTCCATGGGGTTCTCATGGGATGGCCATCCTGTTGTAATAGGCTAGCCAGAGGAGTGTAATGGGGTCACCATCCTGCTCTGATAGGCTAGCCATGAGGTTGCAACAGGGTGGCCATCATGCTCAGATGGTAGCAGTGGAATAGTAACAAGGTCTCCAGCCTGTCTGGAGAAGATAGACATTGGCTTGGCACACAGTTGATATCCCATCTTGAGGGATTTTCAAGAAAAGCTCAACCCTCTTTCAATTCACCAACATAATAATCAAGTGTTGACCAACTTACAAGTCTCCACTTACCTGACATTTTTGAGATCTTTTTCAACGGTCTCATCACCTGTCACATTCTAGTGCAATCAATTGAAGAGAGTTGCATGTACAATTCCAATATAAAGTCTTCTGACATTATATAGGTAATATGCACGAAAGAAGCAAGGTCTTTTCTAAAAGTTCATTGATAACCTCTCAAGAAATTTGTTTCACCCCCAATTGATATTATAAAATTCCACTTCCCCCCCTGAAAAAATACAAAATAGACTTATCCAAATTTGGTTTGTCAAAGATACTATAGAGAACATATTACACAAAACATAATGCTTGGTCAACATTATGTAAAGTGTTAATCTTTCTGTTCTAATACATAATTCATGTGTACTTTTAATTTTTCAAAGATGGTAGTACATGAGGTGTATGTTTCTCTTTTGTTAAACAAAATTATCACGTCGTTTTCTACATATTTCTAACTCCAGAACATGGGAATTATCTTGTACTTTCAAATCCAAGGCTCAATGTTGTGTTCTTTGATCCATCAAGCATAATTCTAATATACTTCCACATTAGTTTATGCATTGTTATTATATAACAAAGTGATTGGCTCCATTCATACTTGCTACATTCCTTCTTACATAATACATCCCCATGTGATTTCTATATAGATCAAACCAGAAGTAACTCTTGTATAACACTGACTTGGAAATACTCATCAACCCCAAATGTGCTCAAAAAGAAATTCCAGCATAATTCACACATAATTCTCTTGGCATTACAGTGATTTGCATCCTGTGTGATCCGGAATGGCTGGGAACATCAAGGAAGCCATAATGCGATACTGGGGACATGGAATGAAGTGGAATCAAAGGGAAGTCAAGGATAATAGTCCAGGGACCAAGGAAACAAGAGGAACAGTGGGGCAATTTGTAACAGTCCTACTGTAATTATTGTGGATCGACGAGGTGAGTGAGGAGGGCTTGAAGGGTGGTGTTATCAGCGGACTGAGTAGACATGCTGGAGATAGTAGAGGTAGTGGTTTGGGAGGCGTGTGAGTCAGTGGTATCAGCCGGAGATGGAGATTGGTGCGAGAGGTCAGAGAGAGGTCGTGGAGTGGCTGGTCCGGAACCTACAGGAGTGGGTGGTGCAGCAAATGGTAAGGCAGCAGAGGTTGTTAGATCGGTTTCTGGTTCAGGAGCAGGGGCAGGACTGGGGAACGGTAGTGGTATTAGTTCTGATCCGTCATTGAACTGGTGAGCTCGCAGGATTGAGTTTAGAGGATCAGCGTGTGGGCAGGGTTGGAGTTCACTAGTTCTCCAGTTATTGGTTTCAGGGTTGCAGTGCCAGTGATGTTGATCTGTGGGATCAACTGCGTGAATGAGATTCAAACAGGGTTTGGAAGCCATGGTGATCTTGCAAGGACAACCTTCCCACTGGTTAGGCTGTCAGTGCAATAAGGATCTTGACCTAATGTCCTAAAGTGCTGAACGCTAAGACTTCAGATACAGAGATGGCGGCAGCAGAAGTCGTCTAGTGGAGACGACAACAGGGATGGCAGAGACAGCAAGCAAAGAGCAAGAGCAAGTATGAATCTGGTCCCAACAACAAGTTAGATACATTGCAGATAAAGGGGAAGATGTAACGGGCTAAATTTCTGGCCATCTCATTTCCGGGACCCCTACCTTTTTGTCCAATTCTATACCCCTCTATACCCCCTTCAGATCCACCATTCGAGCTCTCTATTTCCATTCACCACCATATTTCTTCACCATTTCTCACTCCCTGTCCCTTCATTGGGTCTCTCATACAGATGCCCAACTTATCCGGGACCCCAGCAACTCATTCCAGGACTTCAACAGTTCGCTTCGGGACCCAATAAACCTTTTCTGAGACCTCATGGACTCATCCCGGAAGTCCACATGCTTCATATCACAACCCTGACAACTTTTCCGGGATCATCACAATTCATTCCGGGATCCCTTTCCTCATATCAGGACCACATGCGGCACATTCTGATGGTCCCGGAATGACTCATACCTTTTCTGATTCCCTCTATTTCGCTCTGATTCCCCTTTCTACCTTGTAATTTACCTAATATGGACTCATATCTTTCTCACACCCGAATAGTATATAAAGTACATGTAGAACCTCCATGTACTTTAGTTCGGTTGTATTGTTCTTTATCCAGTCAAATGTCTATCAAGCTCTATTAGCTGAGTATTCTCTCAAGTCTGTGGCAATGTGA
>JANHQD010002838.1:0-35270 GCA_024721195.1 Marasmius sp. AFHP31
AGGATTACAACAGTGGGGAACGTACGATTGGCCTTGGGGCAACGACCCAGACTCGTACACAACTTTTCACGTTCACAACGATTTCCACCCACCTCTCGCACCCCCAATCCGTCGAGATGGGAGGGATTCGGGGAAATATGCGTCACGTTGGCAATGAGTCTAGTAGGAGTTTGGGTGCATCTCTCTCAGAGCAGGGGGCGGATGCGCAAAGCTCATATTCAAAACCGGGGAGCCTGAGGTAACACCATCAGCATGTTAAAGTCGTTTCCCGGAACGAACTTGACTCTCACGGGAAGCCGGATGTTACATGAAGAGTGGTCTATTCAAGTGATAACTAGAGCTCTTGGATCTAATTAGTAGACGGCCTTACTACCCAACCCCTTCTCGTCCTGGGGGCTACTACTATCAGTCCGATGATTACCAGTTACTCTACATATTACGTGACCGTCGAAGCTTGGTCCTTTAGATAACTAGCATTTTAGCTCTATAACTTATTCTATATATGCTGTACTACTTGTTGGATAGGGCCAAGATACCAGGCGAATTCGAGACCCCCATTGAGCTGATATTTATGGGCGATTGTGGGTGATTGAGGATGGTTGTGGGCGTGTCATTGTGCCCGTCCGAGGAGGCTGACTCATCTTTCTCTATCACCTCCATCATCTTATCTTGTAACTTCCGTTTTCTTGCGTGTCAATCACCCGACGACATAAGGATTCGTTACCTCTGTAGGCGAACGGTCTTTGACGACCATAAATCTACCGTGAGTGATATCCATCGGATAGCAGTACATATTATTCAGCGAACCCAATGAATGATACGTCCCCATTTCTTCGTTACTCGAGAAGCGCGGCCTAGTAGGCCGACCATGACGTGGGAGAAAGATGGCTAGTCTGATCTGTAGTCAAGACCCCCGAAGTCGTCGAACACTCTAAAAGGACCTCGAAATGATACAGTCCATATGTGTCGGATGAACCAGATTTCAGACTGAAACAGACGAAGGACCATGGGACGACCCTGGAATGCTTCTTGTCAGTCCCGAAACTTTGGGACCGGACGTCCTTATGGTTTCATGTCTCTCGCTACGACTCGGATACAGCCACGAATGGCCGCTTCACGCCAAGTAAGCTCCTCCAACCATGGTGGTAGTTGACTACTAAACATTTGAAGTCTCTTCCAGATCAAGTATATGATTTAGAATACATGTCGCCGATCCACTGATTACCTGGTACCGCCGCGAGGGCGAAATAAGTGGGATATTTAGTGTGCATCCGTCCCTGAGCACCATTACCATCAAGAGTCTACGACCCTGTACCTTTCACCTAATTCAAAACGAAACACATTTAAAACCGACTATGCCCAGAGCTTCGAGTCGTCGCCACGCAGCTTCTGGAATCCATGGGCTCCCAGGACTCTTCTCAGTCGACAGATGTCCTCGACCTTCCTGCGACTCGTGAAGGAAGTGAGTATTACCCGCCCGGGTCAGCCTGCAAAGTTGATCGCTGATTCTTGATACCTTCTACCCAATTGATAGTCTTCTTGACATGCTTGCACTCCCTAGCTGTCTTCTTCACAATCCTCCGGCTTGCACGTCGAACGCGCATCAAGCGGCTCTCTTGGGATGATGGATTCGCTGGGCTTTCTGCATTACTGGTCGTGGCCTTTTCGGCAATGTGTTGGGTGCGCTGGGAGTTGAGTGAGTCACCACCACCGTTCTCTTACCTGTGGGTCCTAGAGATTTCTGACCTGATCCCGGGCTCTTCTTCCGTCGGTGATACGATGTGTCCAGTCCAGGCGGAAAAGTCGACTACAGATTCTTTTTCGTACGCGAAGAGACGTGGAGTCGTATCGTCTGGCTTGACCGGCCTCGGTATTTCCGCCGTCTGGTGCGTACCACCGATCGAAAGGTGTTGTCCCCTTGAAGTCTTGCTGACTCGTCTTTCCAACATCTTAAAGGACATCCCGGATATCCCTCTCGCTCTCCATGGCCCGTATACTTCCCCCAAGTCAAGTGAGAACAGCCGCGATCATGTTGGCAGGCGGATGCTTCGTGATGTGGTCCATAACCATGATATATCAAGAGGTCGCTCTGGCTCTTCTCCGGGGGCAAACCAGTTGGCCTGCATGGAAACTGTGCATAGTGGCGGCCTGTCAGATGATCAGTACGTTAGTTTGAACCGCAAATGACCGGTACCTTACACTTTACTTTCTATCTACTTATAGCCGACGGATTATCGACTCTGATGCTCGTGTTACTGCCGCTCTATGTGTTGTGGAAACACTCAGCATCCCTGCTAGCACCCGGCCGCCGCCTTGTTGTGATACTGCTCGCAAGCAACGTCTTGGCACTGGTTATAGTTTACTTGCAGATAGCGTTTACCATCGAGGGATACACCGACGGACTTTTGTATTCCGTTCACTTGGAGGTACGATCTCACATTCCCAAATCAAGTTAATCGGAGCGATTCTTATTCTCTGAACAAGGTTGCCATATCCGTGATGGGATGCAGCGCCGTCGTCGTCTTCACCGTGCTATCGAGGCTTTTATCCCGGACGCGTCGCCGCCAGAAAGCACGCATGGGCGAGAGCGAGGACCAATCCTTGAGACCGGACGAGGACGAGGACGAGTATAACAGCGGAGAGGATCCTATCTACTATGTGACCAGTCGCCCGGACCTGGGAACTCGGATTACCAGTGGCACATCAATGTCAACAATGGGATCGCAGTTCACGGAGGTGGGGGAGACGCAGACTTATTCGTTAGGGTCTGTTATAGAAGACAGCAGCTCTCATCTAGGGCCCGATTTGAGCAGGCAGAGATCCACTACTAACGTCACCATCGGTGGTGGGACTCAATAAAGTTCTGAGACCCCCACCCTGGAATAGCTCTTTCAATTGCTTCGCATTATTGCCAATTGTATCTTTAGCAACTCATTTCAATTCTGTAGTCGTATATCTATCATTACTCGAGTACATAAAGGCTTCTAATAGATCGTCAACATCAGTATCATTATACTCAGTATCACCCTTCCCCCACTCAATACAAACACGCAATTGGGCACTCATCGAGTTGTATATATCCTATGCGGCGCACACGAGGACTAATATACTTGGATACTCGTCGAGTCGAGAGGTATAGGTGAGGTCTGGTAGACCTTTCGCAGTAACATAGGTAGTCGATGCCGTTCTAGTTGTCAATCTCCATGGGTAGATGGGTATGCACTCGAGGAAAACCCAGGTGAAACCCGCAAGTGCAGGACGCCTGAAACCAGCTCCTTCATCGTCCTTGATGCACTTTTCGTCTATGAGAGCGGGCATCGAGCTCTTGACTTTGTTCACAAACATCTTTTCTTGGGTTTGGGTAGGGCAAGTCACGGGTTTGAGCAAGTCGAATCGTAACAGCTTGAGGCTTGGAATGAGAATCGGATTGTCGTGGGAGAGAAAGTCTAGCCACCGGCCCTCTATTCAGCTTTTGATCTTACACTGACACGGAAAGGTATGATCGAAAGAACTAGCTAGAACGCCCCATTCCGATCCCAATACTCCATCACACTCTTTCCCTTCTCAACCCTCTCACTCGTCAACATCGCAGCCCTCAAGAAAATCGTCCCGTCCAGTCTTTCCGCGCCGTTCAACCCCGTTCCCTCAAACACTCCCGGCTGTCTCGACCCGTAAAGGAACGAATAATGAGACATGGCCCGTTGAACCTTGACGAGGTGATCGTCAGGATGCGAAACAGCATGTCGAATGAGCTCGGGCCACTTGTCAGACGGCGGACGAGGGTTGGCAGCGTAAAACCCCTCGATATCGAGATTGGACGTTTTACCCCGCGCGAGCCACCAAACGAGGCTGACAGAGAAATACGTCCGGAGGAGGAGGATCTTGTTCTTGGGGGAGAGCGCTGCGAGGAGTGGAGGGAGGAAGAGGGATGAGGTTACGAGGTGCATCCTGTGGTCAATGGATAAACGTATGGTTAGATGAGTGTGTCTCCATTCTAAGATGGGTTGACGTACGAGTAGAAATCGGCGTTAAACTGTTTCCCTCTGCCATGCTCTCGCGAGTGGTATCCGGGTATCATGTATATTAGGGTGTTCATCCAACGTAGTTCCTCGACCTTTTGATCCACGGCTTCCGGGTCGGTTGGGTCGAATTGCGCCCATTTATCTGCGAATTCAAGGATGGTGTCGGCGTATCGGCTGATCGTGGTTTGGTACATCTTGTGGTGGGGGTGTCGGGTGAGTTGGATGGTCGGATTCTCCATTACTTCTGCGAGGACTGTGAAAGCGTGCATTGAAGAGGAGTTGGAGAAGGTGGACGGGGAGGCAGGGAAGAGATCAAGTGAGACGATGGTAGAGTTGGGTTGATGAACAGCCGTTTGGGCGAGACCTGAGGACGAGGACATAATACGACGATGAGAAATTCCCTCCGGATGAGAGACGTGACCCACACACCTTCAGCCATGACACCCGGCAGCCCAAACTCGAACCCATAACCCGTATGAATCAACGGATGGATGAGCGAGTCTAGAAATCGGCTCAACATTCCCGGCTGCCTCGAGCTCGCATTCCGGTTCTGTCCGTCAAAGTTGAAGACCGGGGAGAAAACGTGTTCTTCGAGCACATTTCTTGCTTCCTTGCGTTGAAGTTGGTCGATAAAGTACTTCAGATATGCACTGTAAAACCTATTGGCAGGGACAGAGTTGAGTAGATGCTTTCTACCAGGACAGAGTGATAAGGAAAATCGTACTTTTCGTTGCCAAGGTGCTCGGTGAAATTGTCCTTCATGATCCTCCCAGGCGATTCGAACGCTGTCCGTTGAGTCTCCGAGCCGACATCATAGGCGGCCTGGATTGCATCTTCAGATGCGCCTAAAGCCCAAACCGCTAGGACGTGGTGTGCGACATGGCTATAGAATACGTTGTCAAGCAATGGGCCGACATCCGAGCACGGTCGGAACACGCACTTGTGGAAGCCAAAGTTGTTTATGAAAACATGATGCTTGTGATAATCCTCTCGCAGAGTGCTTTTCAGCCTTTCTGTCGATTCTGGTGTGGTCCCAGATGGTAAGACGCGTGTAGTGGACTCGAGTGGATTAGATGGGGTCGGAAACAGTTGGAATGGCCTAGGATCGTTGGAAGTGACGTCTTTTCGACGAGCTGGAGTGGATGCATATAGTCGAGTGCCGTAGGTTCTTGGGCATCGTGAATATCTTGACCTTGCGACTGCTCGAGCCTGGTGGTCCCACATAATGAGGGCTGTTCCGGGTAAATAGTCTTGTTGTGGTATCCGAAGGCAGAGCGGAGTGCACGACGACGACCTACAGCCGGATTGAGCAAGAAAGCGATTAGTTCAGCTGTTTGGGTCGCACCTAGATCCTACACATCTACTCGCTGTCCCAATCCTGAATAACAATCCCTCTATCAGACACCTGTCTGAGCACTTTCCAACAAACTGCTTGGATCGAAGGGGGTTTAGAGAGTTTCCATGATTGACACGAGTCTTCTTGCAGAATAAGTGAAAGTGGAAATATAGTTGTGAGTTCAAAAAGGAAGAGTGAAACGTGGTATGAGGGGAAGGAAAAGAGCACCGCGTGAGAACGTCCAAAAAAGGACATGAAGTTGGACCACACGCGCTGACGGGAAGACAAGAACGTGAGGTCGCAGGAGGTCGCGGAGGACAAGAGTCAAATTCACAGGTAAGAGATGAGTCATAGAGATCTGAGAGAGATGAGAATACAGCTATGGTAATACATGGTATAGGTAAGTAAAAGATCAGTGAAGCTATGGGGGCGATTACGTTATCATTTATCTACGTGATTATGAATCGGGAAGGCCCACCCCCGAGCCCCCCCGTATAAAAAACCGACAAGGTTGATTATGGCGAGTTTGGTCGTTTTGTCGAGCAGTTGGATAGTACCATCTAGCTCAAGACGAACGCTCGTCTAATGAATGAAACCAGACATGAGAAAGTGCAAATTCTCAAGAAGAAAAAAGAAGATAAAACTCACCGCTAACTCCATCTGTGCATTCCCCAACGCCTTCTCGAAGGACGCTAGATCTTCTTTTGTGAGTCTGGATGCATCACCATCGTAGACTGTCTCATAAAGTGACCGAAAAGCATCATCCACTCGAATCATACTACTCGTCTGATAGGGCAGATCAGACGCAATCTCTCAAATGTAAGATAATCAAACACACCATAGTCTTCATCTGCGCATCCCCTAAAGCCGCCAGGTCTTCCTTGGTCACTCGAGATGCATCAGTGTCGTAGATCGTCTCGGTGAGTGATCGGATAGCATCATCCACTCGAATCGTCTAATAGGATAGATCAGATGCAACTTCTCAAACGTGAGATGATCGAATTCACCATAGTCTTCGTCTGCGCATCCCCTAAAGCCGCCAGGTCTTCCTTGGTGACTCTGGACGCATTACCGTCGCGGACCGTCTTGACGAGTGACTGAACAGTATCGTGTGTCGCGTTTGTCTTGAGGCGCATGGCCCAGATGTTACCCGTCTGGTAGAATATGTCAGATACCAAAGAAAACAACACCGAGCCGATGTCGAACATCAAACTCACTGTGAACACCGACCGTGCATCCTCCAACTCCTTCCTCAAGGTTGCCAGTTCCTCCTTAGTCGCACTTGCCAACACTCGTCGCTGAAAACGCCTTAAGCGGGGCTCGTTTTTGAGCCTGATTATGTAGTCACAAACACGAGTGAGGATCCTGTGTAATGCCGGGAAAAGGTCAGTCAATAATCTCGACTCCCAGAACCTGTAGCCTGGAATCACCGTTGAAAGGCTTCGATATCTCTCTTCATATTCGCCGTCGGTTCTAAAGAGCCTGTCGTAACGGCACCGTCACTATCAGGTTGCGTCTGCACCTGAAGATGTTCTTGCATCTTTCCAGCCAAATCGGCCAGATGACGATTGGCGAGATAGAGCAAATGTTCACATTCATCTTTGTTGCCATGTATCGTCTATATACGAAGAGACGAGGGGCATTCACAAGGCTGATTGTCTCATCGCAACCATAAGAACATACCTTGATCAGCTCCCCGAGCTGCACTACCACCGTCCCAATAGGCTTTAAAAAAGCTAAGCCCGGGACGGTACTGATCATAGAGACAGCACCGCCAGCAAGGATCATAGCGTCCTCCCATTTGCGTCTGGCAGCCTAGACAAAGGCGTGAGATCTTGACATCGACGAAAAGACCACAACTCACGCCGGAAGCCTTCTTGAATTCACTCTTGAGCTCCTTCTTGAGCTGTCGCTTATTGGGTTGCCTTTGCGACTTGATCCAGCCAGGCACAAGGGATCTGGTCTGCTTTGGGGGAGGACTGGTGTTCTGCAAATTTTCAAAGAGATTGATGATATTCTGCACGACTCTTTCGGGAGAATAAGTCAAGGGGGCCTTAGAGCAGATCACAACCGAAAGGATTTACTTGTAAAACTCTTGATACCCCCTGTCATCCACTCCATGCTCCGGGTCCTTCGCCATCAGGTCCGTCATTCGTGAACACGCATAGTCCGCAACCTCAAGGAGAGGATGCTTATTGTCTGTGACGCGCTATGATATGGACAGTGAAGTTGAGTAAGTATGCATGTCCAAGAATCGGTGTGAAGTAGACTGACTAGCCCATTCGCTAAACCGCAAAGACCGGCTTTGAGCCGTTCGGGCTCTGTAGCGGTTTGCGTTGCCATTAAGAATGTAAGTGTTCTTAATGGCAAGAGCACATCGTAGTTGAAATAATAAAGACGGATTCGGGGATCTTTCGAGAGGTTCAGTGGGTGGGGGGCCGGAGGGAAATGTTCTGCTTAAGAGCAACAACAGAGCTGTTGAGAACGTCACAAGCAAAGTTCGATATGGGTTCTGATTCTAAAGCTATTGAGGACAAGTGCTTGGCTGTGCTCGTTCCATGATGGAACGATACAGCATCTCTATAATTCGTGATCTCGTGGACGAAGTGCGTGCGGTGTTATCGATGGGCATCTAAATTTAGGTGCCCCACTCATGTCTCCAGCGATTGCAGACGAGCTATCAGCGTGAGGTTGAGGCCGTTTGAATGCGTGCAAAGGCTTCAAGCGATCTTTCATGATGCATGATGAGTGAGCAAACTTCCTGACTCATGATCGCTGGACAAAGGCATTGAGCGGGCGAAAAGCCGGCGGCGCGTCCGAGCGTTCTGCATATAACCAAAGCTGTTGAAAAGGAAGCCTTGACGTGCTCTTCTCCCGCACAAATGGACCCCAATCACCTTCAGGTAGACTATGCCTTCTCCTCACGGCCCGGTTCTTGATTGATGAAAACCGTACCACCGAAGTACACAGCAATCCCAAGAGAAACTCACCCTTTCCACGATTGTCCGTCAACCCTAATACGCCATTCGAGGCTAGAACATTTCTCACCACCAATGACGATCCGGCCTTTCGTCCGACACAGTCAAAAGTCTCGCTCTGGGAGCAGACTTGGTGTTTGAATCGATAGGGAACAGCACGTTGTACCGCGAGTTCATTTTGCTGTGAGGAAACGAAAAGAGTTCTGCATCTCTGTCACAGATACAAACCGGAGCGTTTCGGCAGCGGTCCAATCTAACTTGGTTTTGAGCGAGCTTGGAAAGGGAGACAGCCTTTCCAAACCATCGAGAAAGAACGTAGTCGTCCGTTGGAACATGAGGCATGGAGCAGTGACATTTCACTTCGACGAATCCCCATTAATTTCCATAGGATAGAACCTGATTGGACACAGTATACGCCGGTAAGTCGCAAGGGAATTGTTGCCGATCGTTTGAGGTTTCTTGGGATTTTTGTGTATCCATAGACCCTCTTCTAGCTGCCTCTTGTACAACCCGAAGGCATAGCAGAGTGTACCTGCACCCGAGGTCTCCTGCTCTAGTAGAGATATCGCGGCTGAGACTTCTTGAGCGCGAAGGAGTCGAATGTGCTCGTCTGCGTCGCTAGTCTTTGGCGAGTCGTTAGATTCGGGAAGCGATAGCTAACTTCGTATTTCCGGTAATTTGACATCTCCCTCGTTCTCCGCGACCACTTTAACAATCCTGCGCCCATATTTATGATGATAACAAGACCCAAGCTCTTCTAAACCGGTCTGCAGAGCAGGTTCAAGCCAATTAAGCCAATCATCCTGTTCATTTAGCATATAGGAGTTCCCTGTACTGAAGGAAGCCATGTCAAGATATATCTGAGGCAACGAGACCGGCTGGCTTTGTGGTTTCTGAGACGCACATTGATTCTTGAGCTTGAAGGATGGTTTTTGGGCAGAAGACGGATTGGGGGACCTGAGGGGACCAAGTTAACTCCAGTCACCCGACGGTCCGGGTCAACACGGTCGGGCCACGTTTCAAACTTTCAGAGGGAATTGGTTCTCACGGTTCCAGCTTATTCAGGCGCGTTGATGGGATTCGTCTCGATGACGGTGTATTACCTCCTTCCTGGATCTTGGCTACGAGAGAGCGGGGTATTGGATATGTGGATGGGAATGTTGGCAGTTGGGGTGTGGGTGGGGACGTGGGAAATGGTAGCGGCGTTCTTGATAGTGTTGAGGTCAGACACGGAAGACGAGGTTTTGAAGAAGCAGTTTGGAGAGGAGGTCTGAGCGAGTGAGGTGGCGGATTCTTCCTGGGGTGTGGTAGAGGGTGTTGGTGAAACCCTGGAAAAGTGAGATTAACCTAGCCTCAAACCGCGAATTCCAAAAATTCTTGGAGTTCCCTCGACAGTGACAATGTTCGCAGTCGCAGTTAGGAAGTGAACCGAAAAAAAGACCTGAGAGAACGTAGATATCGTAGTTGAGACTGTGCTCAAGAGTCCCGTTATCCAATCCGAGGGGAGTTACACATACGCCCGTTGGGACGTTGATTCAGTGGTCGCCAGCGAATTTGCCAACGATTGCGGACAAAGCAAAGTCAAAGCCGATCTCTGGCGGCCGTGAAAAAGTCGGGAAACGGTCATGTGACGTTTCAGAGTCAATGGTTGGAAACGGCTTACGTAATAAATCCAACTTTTATGGCGGCCCCTCAGGAGCCTTCAACTCCTCGCAAGAGTCCTGTTCAGACGAGGTACCCTATCCTTGTCTTTCTACTCATACCATGTCATTCTGATCCACTATCTAGTTCTCTTTCAACCCCTCGATATTCCCTGTTACCAACCCCTCAAAGGTCAGTCAAAGACGACATCTCGATCAATGGATGATTGTATCCCAATTCATTGTCCTTTACCAGCCCAAATGTCTTTGGAAATCGACACATCTCTCCAGAGTCGCCCACGCCAGGTCATAACAGCTCGTATGTGCATCCAAAAGGGCAGAATACGAGGGAAAAAATGACCTATCTACCCATCGACAGGTTTTCCACACAAATACGGCCACCACCCGTGCAAGCATCCGTTGCAGAAGGACCGCCGCCGTCTATTGTGAGAACTCATCAGATAATGACTCCAGAAACGAGGTATGTCTCAACTGTTCGAGGAACGAGGAAACACAATCAACTTTTTCTCTCGCCGCTTGTCTTAGTCCCTTTACGGTCAGACAAGACGACAGAACACCACGACAGTAAGAGGGGGTCCCTAATCCCACCTTTGTGCCACCGAAAATAACTGATTCGAATACGTTTCCCAGAATCAACCTCAACAGCTCCTTCCCTGCGAACTTGAGCCAACCAACACCTCACAATCCAGCGATACCGATACCGATACCTTCCTCTCAATCTCAATCACCCCCAACAACCTCTCGAATTTACCACACCGAAAGACCCGGTCGATTACATACGCCGCCTGCACAATCGCATTCTCAAACACCCTCGCAGCTCTCTTCGCCTTTTATGGCCAGAGCTTTGTTACCCTCGGCTTCGACTTCGACTCCTACCAAGGGACCCGGGCCTGTCTTTGTCGACGATCTCTTTGCTCCTCATACCACCAAACCCCCTTCACACGCACATGGAGGAGAACTCGAACGAATTCGACAACGTCAGATCGCGGAACATGCTGCTGTTGAAGCGAGAAGACCAGAGTATTTCGTTCGTGAAGGGTTAGGGAAGCGGAAGGCAGCGGCGGAGGGTTTTGGTGGTGGTAGTGGAGGGGTGGAAGACGCACGCTCATCTGGTACCTCTTATCAACCGACTTCAGGACACAAACCCCACCCCCACCCCTCTGGAGTCGGTATCATGGACAGCCCGACTAAAGGCCGTCGGATCAAGTTGTACAGTTCCTCCTCAACGAATCCCGCCCCTCCCCCTCCTGCTTCGTCTTCATCATCCTCGATGGACCACAACAAAATCAAACTCTTCCCCGATATGAAACTCTTCCAAGAAACCTCTGAGGAGAGCTTCGAAGAGTCTTTGATGGCTGGTGGATACGGTCGTTACCGAACGGCAGAGTGGGTTCGACAGCCTCAGCCTATCCCTATCGAGGTGCTTCAACGAGGAGGTGGAGGAGGAGCGGGGGGGAGTTCGTCTGCGCCGGTGGCAGCGAGTCCCGTCGTGAAGAGGTTGGAGGATCAATCCGTATCCGTCTTGGCTGTGAGAGAGGATGAGCTCGAGGAGCAGCAGCAGGAGGGGAGGACTCAAAGCCAACCGAGCGAGAGGGAGATGAGGAAGAGAAAGCGGTTGGACGCGTTTAGGGTTCTTACGAATTCGAATTCGGGTTTCAGGGGGAGCTCTGGTCCTTCGTCGCCGGTGATGACGGTGAACGATTCGGATACGGATTTCGTTAATAAGAATAACAATCGCCACCATGACAAGGCAAACAACACCGCGCGGAGGAGAGAATCTCCTAGGAAACTGTACCCGGTCGAGTTGGAGGGTCGGGGTCGTGTGCTTGTGGACGTCTTACCTGGTTCGGTTCCCCCTATTGGGGGTGGGGGTGGGGTGGAGGATGTGTTCGTTCAAGACCCTGGTGGTGGTGGAGGGGGAGGTGGTGGAGCCAAACGGAAGAAGAGAGCTATCGTTGCGGATAAGAGAGGGGAAAGGGAAATCTCACCAGAATACCCGTACGGGCACGTCGTATCTTCTGCGTCTACGTCGCCATCGAAGAAGCGAGGTGCTCCCTCTACCGCTCCTACTTTTTCTGTGTCTGTGGAGGAGAAACCGAATTGGGTGGATACGGAGTTTCCGTGGAGATTGCGAGAGGAGGAGAGGGAGGAAGAGAAAGTTCGGGAGGAGGAAGAGAGGCTGAGGTGGGTGGAGCGGTTTTTGGAGAGGGAGGACGATGATGACTCGACGGATAATGAGGACGTCGAGGGAAAGGGGAAAGAGAAGGCAGCCGTGGAAGACGACGAGTACGAGATCTCTCAGTGGGGTGTGGTGTATCGTGCCGACGACAGGCCGAAAGCTGGACGGGGGAAGATGGTTCCTTTGAAAGCGGACGCGGGTGCGGGTGTCGTGGGAGGGAAAACCGTACTTCCGAACACCACAACCACAACCACGACGACACGGCGAAAACGAGGACCGATGTATTTCCCTAGCGACCCTGCTGACGCTCGCGCTGCACTGTTGTCAAAGAGAACCGTCCGAGCGTTAGCCATGAAGAAACAGCTGGAGGTCGACGGTAGACGCAAGGCGTTATTGCAAGAAACAAACGGAGGAGCCGCGTTCGCGTTTGAAGAACCCGAAGAAGAAGAAGAGGTCCTCTGCATCTGCGACGGAGAAGGCGCCAACTTTGAAGATGACGACGCGAGGGGTGTGGTTCAATGCGATGGATGCGACCAGTGGTTCCATTTTGGGTGTATGGGCTTGAGGAGCGATCAGGTGGCTGACAATGAAAAGTGGTATTGTCAGACTTGTGGACCTCTTCGACATGATGCCCAACTGCCGGAACCTGAACCGGTTTTTGTGCCTACGGATGTACGAGCGATTCAGAGGGGGAGTGGGGACGATCCGATGTTGTATAATTCGCAGTTGGCGAGGGAGTCTCCGGAGCCTGAGGATGGTCGAGGAGGAGGAGGAGGTGCGGGGTTGCATTCTATACCGAGGGGAACTCCTAGGACGCCGACGCGGAGGAGGAGTCGAGTCTCTGGAAGCGATTATTGGGACGGCGATTACCCTTCGTCACCTAGCACACGCTACTCCTACGCACAACCCAGCTCTTCACACTCGACGTATTTGACCTCCGGTTCTACGAGAGGATACCCAACTACACCTCGACATCGGCTTTCGAGAACTGAACCTCGAATTCATGGACACGATGCGTTCCTCGGGTTCGGTGTTCACCCCGACTACGAAGAATCTCCCATATTCGATCCTACGAGTACACCGTCGCGAGGTATCAAGTTCAACACGACCGCACCTTTCACCACGCCAACTCGGAAACCGGGAATCCTGTTGAACGGGAGAGGGTTCGGGTTCAGTACGCCCTCGCGAAAGTCGATTGGAGGGTTTGGTGGACCTGGATTTCTTGCGTCTGCTTTGGACTCGGATAAGGGTGGCGGTGATCACTGGTTTGGGTCTGGATATGGGGGTGGGGGTGATGAGTCGCCTATTAGGAGGAAGAAGATGAGTGGGTCGGCTGTGACTGATGCGGTTGTCAAGTCGAAGAGAGTACTGGATGGGTTGTTGGCTTCTGCTGCGTCGGCTGCTGGTGGGGGTGGGGGGCTTGATGATGGTTTTGAAGATTCTTCGTTGGGGAGAAGCCCGATGAATAGGTCCTGATTGATCATCGTCACACGTACGTCTCGTTCGTATGCAGTGGCGCTGAGATTGCTTACTGATAATAAGCCCTCCTTCCGAACAGTGTTGACTGTTTTTATTCTTATCTTGTACCTTGGACTGCGCACACGCTATTACCCCGTTTGTCTTGCTTCGTTCGCAATTCGTTCTTGCCCTTCGTGTTCCCCAACTTCGTCGTATACGTTTTGAGACTGACACTAGTATATCCTACCTATTCGTTATGGTCTTCCCTGTCTTACTTACACCCATTATACTTATGGTAACTAGATTATTCTTGTAGCTGATTTCGATGTATTTAGAGTACCAAATGTATACCGCGTGCCGTGTCCAATCCTCACATGAATGAAAATCAATCCGCACCGATAGGGACAATAATCTCGACGTCTTTTTCACTGAAAATTTTCCCGCCTACCTCAGCTTTGACATCCATCCACTTCAAACCAGTGCCTGAAATAAAGTCGCGAGAGAAGAACGTATACCCTGATATCGGAGGGAACCGAGCGTCTGCAGATAGTTCTACAACCTCGCGTTTCGGGACTGGGTCGGATGGTGTACCACGAACGTAGCGTGATACCGTTACTTTTGCGGTCGCATCGTCGGTTCTTACCTTCGAGATTGATTTTCGTCAGTTCAATGTGATTAAGAACGTAGACGGAGGAGTGGAGCATACCGCGATAACGATGTTCAACATGAGGTCGTTCGAGTTCGTGAAGAATGAACTACGCCTAGTATCGAACAATATATCGTCTTGAGCGATAGGGAGACCGGCACCGTCGTTGTCGACAAGCACGGGTTCCGAACCATCGCCTTCGTCCACTTTGAACCAGAATTTGGAGATGGAGTTTGTCGTGTTGAGCCTCGCGTCAAACCTGTAGGTCGGGAATCCAGTCAAGCCTCTTCTGACGGCCATAAAGGAACCTCTCGCAGCAAGTCCTGGGGCTGAGATTGGGGGCATCGAGCATCCTGTAGCAGGGCAAGCTGTTCCTTCACGGTCTGTCCAATACAGAGCAACAGTTCTGGTTGGGTTGACGCCAACGGCCTGACGTCGGGGTCAATGACAGTACTTGAGGAGGAGACACTGGAAGGGAGAATACGTACTCGCAGGCCAGTCGTCAGTCTGAAGAGTCCGTCTTTTCCTACGAAGAATCTGGTCGGGAGAACCTTGTACTGAATGGGCTCTATGACGTCCGTGAGTTGCACGTCCTTGGGCACAGTGTTCAACATTCGTTCGAATAGTTCGCTACAGACACTGTTGAAGTTGTCCGGCGGAGCGAGACTTTCACAAGGATGTTGCAATTAGGCGGATGGGCCAGGTCTTTGGAACTGTAGAGAACTTACCTTTGCATCGTTACATTGCCGTCGCTGAAGAAGATACGGAGGTCTGAATTTGTGGTCGCATTGGGCCCAACAGCGAGCGGGTTGGCCGTCGTTCCCTGAAGATAGCCAGTCACACTGTAAAACTTCTGTGAACATCAAAGTGGATACGCCGAATCATGAATGGCAATCGACTGACACTGGGTTGTCGAAGCTGTTGGTCCCATCGAAGGGTATCACTTCATCCGCTGGTCCGGGTGACTGTATGACATCCGGAAAATCTTGTCGTCGAACACCGCCTAGCGTATGACCACACGCTACGAGAGCAATCATCTCTGATTGAGTGAAGCCCTGTCGGCGGAAAGACTCCATATGCGAAGCCAGGTCCTGCTGGGGTTCAGGAACGGTGGGAGGCCCGGCGGCTGTGGCGTCCACTCGTCCGCCTCTAAAAGGAATGAGAGGTCCTCCACAGGCAGCAACTCCCAAAACCGCGCCCATTGCAATGACGTCGGAGACTAGAAAAGTAAACGAATTAAGGTCCGTTCAAGATCCCAATCATGGGTTCTCTTACAGGTAGCACCAGGGTCAGTGAAGGCAATTAAGTCAGAGACAGAGCCTGCCATGCCTGAACCAATGTTCTGTACTCGATGTGGTCAGACCAGCTCTTCGTCGCGACCATAGTAAGACCTACCTGTGCCCGGTCTAGTTCGTACGCGATAGAAGCATCCAAGCCTCCCGTACCATCGTCCACATTATGAGTGGACATGTCGTGGTAAGCCTAGAGAAGAAGATCAAAACAACATCCATGGGATAAGTAGACAGAAGGATCTTACCAATCGAACCCATTGAGCGGCAATCGTCGAGTTGCTCCGCACCGGGCAGTTGTTGATGATTTGTGTAAGGAGACTCTCCTCCCACAACAATGCATCCAATCGTTCCATCCTGATATCCGGCCAATGGATGGAAGCAACAGATAGACCGGCGCAGGAGACGAGGATGACCCATTTCAACATGATACGTGGCGTCGAGCTCGTCCGGCGGGAGCGTACAAGGGATTCAAGTCGGCGTTCGAAGCTGGTCAGACCGGCTCTTATAGCAGCCTGTGAGCAGATGCGAACAAGGGAGAAATCAGGCATCTTTTTATCAGCGGTAAGACTGAATGTGTACCTTTGCGCAGAACAGGACATACAATGGTACGAATCTCTAATACAGTCCTCGCTATGCCTTTGACAGATTCAGAAGCCATCGGAGGGCGTTGGCCGCGCAGGCCTGCAAGGAGACCAAAAGGCGTTCTTGATTTGGGCCCTGAAGGTTGCCATGGCGAGACGACTGTGTGCTACGGGTCGTTCGTTCAATTCAACTAGATAGGTAGGCCCAGCGTGATTAGAGGTTGTTGATCTGATAGACTATATACCAGAGCGGCATTTCGTGAATCGCGATATTCAGCAGGCTCACAGAGATTTACGAGAGTTGTGCCTCACCGAATGAACTCAAGTCCACTGATAGCGACCAATTTTTCGCCCTATCTTGTGGTGGACCGTGGGGCCGGGAACATAGGTAGCAGACTTCCCTATTTTTTCGAATGCATGGGGAGGCGTGGCGTACCGATGACAGGTACCTTTGCTTTCTACAATATCTGGTTCGTGTATCGCTCTCTGTTGCATGAGGTATAGAATTCCCCGATTCGGAGGTATGTATGCTAGCATGAGCGTCAAGTAGAGAGAGAGTCGTGAGAACTCGAGGATTACCTGGCTCGTGGTTGGGAAGGCGCTTTCCTAGACGAATCTAGACGGATCCACAGGCTTCGTATTTTCGGGAAGACCCTCGAACGATCAAATACGTGTCAATGGTCTGAATGGAGTACGAAAATATGAAAGGAATCCGACACCTTGAAATAACGAAAACGAAAATCAAACCGAGAAAAATGAAACGCATTGAACGGTGGTAGCCCACAAAGTCATAATGACATGAGCTGCCACAAAAAAGAAAGAGAAAAAGGCGGCGGAGTTGGTAGGCACCAGGAAGAGCTCAAAAAGAGAAAGCGACCGAGGGCGAAGGATGAAGAGGAGTCTACAACTAGACCGGCTGATCCGCATGTGTTCGCCTGTCTCCTGGTCGAATCCCTCCAACTGACTGCGGATTCATCCGATGAGTGGGACATGGTTTGGGGCTCGGACTACAATATCAACTCACCACTTCTGCGTTTGTCGCAGTCTCCCGGCTCTCTACGTCTGTCTCGCCGCGAGAAGCACAGCTCAAGGTGCCGAGATCAGACCTTGACCGAAAAGAGATTGGCTCGTCGTTCATGTCGATTATTCCCTCTTCGCGAAAATGGTTTGATATCCCGACGTTCCGGAAAACTGAGGACGATTTGCAGTGAAGAAAAGTGATGACAATGAACGTCGATCCAATGCGATATGCAAGAGGGATAGCCTCGACTGTCGTCAAGGGAACGAACACCAGAAAGAGAAACAGAGTAGTCCTGTCATGGGAATCACACTTAAAGTACATATATCGAGAGCGTGATGTTGGGATATTGACTCACAGGAAGTATCGTTGTTCGCGTCGCAAAAGCGATTTCAAGAAGGAGGGAATGTCTTTGGCCACGATTGCGATCTTTAACTTCTCGAGGAACCGTGTTTGCCCTGGGGTGGAGGCATTGGGGGTAATAAGGCCACTGCAAGCCACAAGGACCAAACACGTGCGATGGAATGCATGGATGCAAAACGTGGTTTTCACGAGGGTTGAGCTGACGCCGGTGTGCATGCACATGCCCGTGCCAATCAGGCCTCCTTCAATAAGAAAAGGACCAGTTGCCATGGAGGCGCCGGAGGAAATAAGCCATAGAAAAATGAGACAGCGGACCACCCAAGTACGATCCAAGGAGATGGCGCGAGTTCGTAGCAGATGGAGTCCCCCCATTACAGTATAGTGAAGGGACCACATACATGTCACAGCGAGATGAAGTGCATGACAATGCGTAGTTCCGACTCGTGCAGCTGGAAGGAATGGTTCATTGCAACACACAACTTCAAGGGAAGAATCAACTCGCTCAGGGTCACAGTCTCGAGGGCCAAGGACACCAAAATAACGAGTCTGATTATACATGGTAAGCGACATAGCTTTCATTCTTTGGACTAGGTGTGAGCTCACCTCATCGTCACGTATACTGCCTGCGGTAGGTGAAATCCAGACTTGCGCATCAGCTGATAATCGACTCGTGCGTGAAGGAGGACATCCCAAATACAGACCTGTAGGGTCGTATTGTCAGTGGTCGGAGTAGTGGCCGGAAAAAAGGAGAGCTCACAGCCAATGAACCCACGACAAGACAGCGAAGGTGGTTCCTTTGAGATTGGAGAGTCGACTCCATACCTGCCGAGGATTCCGCAGAATCTAGTTCTTATATACTCTGCAATGATCAAAATGGTAGTTTGATGGCCTACAGTACTCAATCTGGCATCAAGATCAAATCATCAGAGTACGGGACGAGATGACTCGCACGGCATGTCAATCTTTTCTGAAACGGTAGAGACCGTCGATTTATCAGACCGTTGATTTGATAGCTAGTGATCGAGTGATCCGCAGCTGGGAGGTTCCAAAGTTTGCAGTCATGCTGAGTTTGAGTGTGGCGGATATAAACCCGTTGCTTGAGACCTAGCGGGAGTTAGTAGGTATGAAGTAAAACCCTGCAAAGATCGTACGGTACCGTAGAGGTGGTCAGCATCCTTTTGACGAGTCCGACAGTGAGGTAGAGACGAACTACGATATAACTCGGACTTCCACGGTAGTGCTGGGAAAAGGGTAAGGTGGCCAGGCACAGCTCGTACCCCATTCAAATTTCATGATGGGGACATCGGCAATGTCCGGATCAGCTCGAGCAACTCATGACGTCAATACAATCTACAGTCTCTGAACTCGTCATGCTGAATATTGGATACAGACTACAGACTGCAGACACGGGAAATGCGATGAGCGACAGACACCCAAATAGGAGCTCTTAGACACGACGCCTACCACACCCCAGGTATAATCCGCCACCTCACTCGCTCAGACCACTTCTTCCACTCCTCGCCAAACTGCTTCTCCAAAACTTCCTCCTCTATATCCAATCTCAACACAATATACAATATCGTGAATGATGTCCACATCCCCACACAAGCACTGACTGCCAACGTTCCCGTCCATGTGTATAGCGCTTCGCTTTCTTGTAGCCAAGATCCCGGAAGGAGGTAGTACACTGTCAAGGCGATGTACCCGTGTAACGCGCCTGCATAAGATGGGTGTCGTATGTATGCATATGGGCCCGTGGTGATGAGTTTGGAAGGTCGTTCAGCTAGGAGCTTCTCATCTGGCTCGCCGAGCCCCGCAATGTGCCATTTGAACGACCCACCTAGGAGATTCTGACAGCGTAAACGAATACAAAATGCAGTCACGCCAGAAAGCAACGTGATGAGTCTCGTCGTCTCCATCGTCGACGTCAAAGAGACTCCCCCTCGCATCCAGACTTGTGGTAAAAAATTCGGGAGGAGGGGGTACCGGGATCGTAGAACAAAAAGGCATTCACAAATCGTGGAGATATAGACGAGTTTCTAGTAGCGGATGCGATTGTGAGTACCATGTAGTCCAATGCTGAGCGGAGTACTCACACGTGTGAAGGAGACTAACATAGGAGTGAGGCGTACCATCAGCCACTCTCTCTTGTGTGCAAATGGCGCATTGGGAGGAGGGCGTGGTTGGGTTGGTGTTGGATTTGGCGGGATGGTGGCATACCTGAGGACGATTACCGATAGTCCTAGTAGCACGATACGGATGATAAGGGCGAACATATCTGGTGAGATCGGAGGGCTGCCAGTACGTCCGCATCATCCGCATCAGGTATTTCAATGAACTCGGTGACAGCTTGCATGTAAGTACCTGTCACTGGAAGGCGATTAACGTAGATCACGAGAAGTGGATTTAAGGACAATGAGATCATAAGTACGACCACGAATGTACAATCAAGTGTATTAAATTAGTCGCTGGAGCCCGAGAACCCGGCCACCAGCCACTCTACGATATCACCGGTGACCGTCTGCAACCGCTTCTCCCCAACTAAGAAGTCCACATACGGTTCCACATGCACCCCGTATTGCTGTATCAATAGGACCGCATCAGCATGGTATTTCTTGATGTTCCCGCTGATCTGCATAATGTCCTCCTTGAAGCATTCGTCGCCACCAGCAACAAGTAGCATCCTCTCGATCTTGCTATCCAACCCAGCCCACCACGACTCCGGAGTCTTGAGGAGCTCGACGTAACATTCTTGCTGTGGGGGAACGTCCCGTAGGACGTAATCTCCAAATTCAAGAATACTTCGAACACTGATGAGGTCGGTAGATTCACGGAGAGCGTGAGTACCGTCGTCATCGCGGAAGGAAACCCATGGGGATAGTAGACATGCGCCTTTCAGTTGAAGGTTGTCGTGGGTGATATTCGGGACACCGGACAGTGGATGAAGAAGGTGCGATAGTAGTTGGAGAATCAGATTCCCACCGGCGGAGTCACCAACGAGTTGGATGGTATTGGGATGGACGCCGTTATTAATGAGGAGCTGAAGGCCACGAACGGCCTGGCGGAGGGGTGTTGGGAATGGTGCGTCAGGTATCAGACCTAGAAGAATTTGACTTGATTAGAGAGCTTGGAGGTAGGGGGTTTGACCTACCATAGTTAAGCACGACAAGGCCTGTTTCCAATCCTTTCTCTCCCAGCTGCATCTGAACGTGCCTCCAGAACGAAAGCGAGAAGTCAGCCAGCGGTAATGCATAACCTCCACCTATTGCTAACATTAGCCTCTTGTGCGCGCCGGAAGGAGAGCATCATTAACACGCACCATGAAGGTAGAAAATAACTCTGTCTGTCCTCTTCTCGCCAACCCAAAGCAGCCTCGCGTCCTCTCCTTCAATCTCCTCCACGCGTATAGGGAGTCCTTCTTTCTCGGACCACTTTTGATAACAATCGAGCGACTGTCGTCTGCCAAGGGTGTACTGCATCTGTGGGATGGACATACCGCACGCTCGGTATGCGGCGATTCCTACAACCTGTCTCCATGTCTTGTGGCTTGTGTGCGCAGAGAAGGGAGATACGAGGAGCTTCCAGAGAAGGATCAAGGCTCGTGAGCAGGGGAAAGCATCAGCTTCTCTGTTGTTGAACTGCGTAAAAAACTGGACCGACGTAATCTGACCAAAACAATCCATATCTGAATTTTATCCAGAAGAGTAACGTCTCCAAACTGCGTCAAAAGTCTTTTTTCCATTCTGTGCGGGATAGAGTCGATAGAAATCAAGGGAAGCAATAAAACGAGCACGATGTGTGGGCGGTGAAAATTGTTCAAGCTGGGAAAGGTTGTCTGCTAAACTTTGAACCGTTGGATTAACTAATCATGCATCATGTATCATGATATCCTCAACTTTCTCCGCATGCAAAATGGCAGAAACCTGCAGACTGATTGTCTGGAGATCGACGTAGAGCCCAAGGCACAATGTCCTGGTGTCTAATGACCGATAATATCTTGAGATGGCGAACCTTTCTTGGGTACGATGTCGAAGAGTGGTTTGAATCACGACGCGTAGGTTGACCAGAGCTCGACTACCATCTCCTTGCATCCTCTATACATCCCAGTAGGTGCTAGGAAGCCGGAAGGTTTACGACCTAGCGAGTCTTGCAGTGTTCGCTTCGACGATGAGAGGTGAGAATAACGAAGGAGTTTCTTTCAGGATCAAAATCCGAGGAAAATCCAAACCCTAATCCTAACTCGTCGGAGATTGGCGGCAGTTGAATTTTCGCTCTGGTCCACGACGACTCACTCACTTCCACTTCTCTTGATTGACCCACTTCTCACCTCCATCCTCAGCTACAGACTCTCCAGCGAACGGATGTCATCAAATTGCACCCTAGATGGAATTTTTTGCGGTATCGAGGTCTTGATTTGCTTACGCCAATACACAAGAACCCACCGCAGCAATTACTTATCGACGAGATGGAGATTGTATTTGGAAAACCCTCAACCTTCATAGCTACGCTCGCAGCGCCGTCTCTATCGGTGAGGAGCATACTGTTCAACTGTGACCGACTGGTGCGAAAAGGTGTGGTCGATAATCGAGGGCTCCCGTCTTCTCTTGTCGCTCGGATCACTTGAGATGGTCACTGTCAACGCCGTTTCTGCTGACCAAGCATTGTTGCTCGGTGTTCTTGGCGTCCACCACTGGCACCTCCAAGTTGAGCCGCGACTCGAAGGATTGGACCTATGCTTTTTCTTCGCCTCTGACATATCTCCCATTTGGAATTCATTACCCTGTCCTTCCTGGCTGGATTACGGCCCAGAATCTCAGACGGCTAAGACCAGCAGCGACCTTCCCGATTGAATCCGTTCTTGATGTAGACTCAGGCATGTTCATATCGACCAGCGCAAGTTGGCGATAGCTATGTACATTCGGGTGGTTCAAGTCCGTGATTCTGCTATTGAACCTAGCTCGGTAGAATCGACCATACTTTTCGGATCCATTTACCAACTGCACCAGACTGTCATCGACAAGTATTTCTACTCATTGCACTGGCTATTGTGCGAATTGGAGCTACCGGACTCAAGAGGAGCAGGCTTAGTGCTCGAGAGCTACCCTTTCGAGAGGCTGGATGAAAAAGGTTTTGAGAGGCGCTGGAACAGCAGAGAGGGCACAGGTGAAGGATTGATATGGACTATTGAGCCCACAAAGGTACCAGGTGCGATCCTCGAACTTTCATCGACTCTATCGTACGTCGACTAATATAATATCTTCAGCCCACAAACACCCAATCGGTTTTGCGGCAAGAGTATGCATTGTCTTGGCTCCTTCAACGCCCCGAGATATCCCTTGCTCGCATGCGAAAGTATCAGGCGACAACGACTGCGAGGTTCAGGGCTTTAGTCCGCCCTAATTCAAAATTTTGTCTTTAGGACGCAAGATTGTTTTGACGCAACCACTGCTGCTCGTCGAGAGGACGAATACCCACCGAAGCTAGGCTATCGCGCCTGCGAAAGCCTAACTTTACGAGCACCGTGTGACCCCATACTCACGGTGCACTCTCACGAACAAACACATTTGATTCTGTGAGCCTCGACGCGTGGCTGGCTCCAAACGAAACATCGAATTATGATACTGAGGTGATCTGGTCTGCCAACCGACCTAACAGATACGGGAGAAAGATTGTTCGAGCTTGTCCATCACGTCATTTCCATCGCAATGTCCCTCTCCTTAGGCTCTCTATTTATCCATTTGAGGGCCGTGACAACGGGGCAAGTCCAGCGAAGCGAGATTGACGAGCATCGAGAGGCTGGATCATGATGAAATGCTTTTCTTGATGCGGTGACCTCAAACATTGATCAGAAGGGCTGTGATGCTAGCAATCTGCACTTCGAAATTGGGTGTTCGGATACTCAATTGTTGTGGTTGCACTCAGTGACGACGGTACAGGTGTTGCGCCGTCGCTCAAGACAACCCTTCTTCAGGCTGAAAAACCGTCAGACACCAGATTTCGTTACGGTGCTGGCATAGGGACAAGGACATGCGAGATTGTTAGACGAAACAGAAGATCTATGCATGACATATCATAGAGACAACGCGTGGATGCGATGTGTGCGGCGTTTAGATTTTTGAACGCAGCATCTCGCATGTACATAAATGAGGACTTCATCTCCCTCGAAACCCTGTGACCATCTTTTTCCCCTCCTTCGACCATGTCCAATATCTTTTCCCATTCCCGAAATTTTTCTGTAACGGGTGGTTATTACAGCCATGTCGAAGGGGACCAGCATAACTACAATAATGCAAGCTCGTCTTCCCCAAACGGACAGATGATAGATACCCAGAAAGCGAGCCCGACGACCATGACGGTTCACGTTAATGGCAACCAAATCTTCTATCAGAATGCTCAAAAGCAGGGAAAGGAACATACCGAGTTTGACGATGTGAGTTGTTTCGTTGAACTACTTAGCAAGGAAAGCCCTTATATCCCACCCAGTTCCGAAATGTCAAGCGTGGTGACTTCTCCCGGCTGAAGGATATCGGTACATCTCGATACCGCGTGCTGCGGCGGAATTGTTCATGTTATCGGTCGGGATCAAGTCAATGCTGGAGATGTGAACAATTCAGAGCCGATAGGACAATTTGTGTGGTCGAGGTGGATGGAAGCCCCGGTCGGGTGCATACAGCGGTATCGTACAGCGGTCGAGACGCGCGCAAGGTAAGGCCGCAGCATTTTCAGCGGAAAACACGCTCAGTGTCTCTCTGAAGGCATTTGAAGCAGATTTTAGGAGGTACACTAGAGTATTGTGCGTCCAATCACTCCCGAAAGTTGTGTGTGTTAGAATCTCTCCAGAACCTCCCAGGTTGCGCAGATATACGCCATTGACATTGGTACAGTCCCGTCTCTTCTTCTCTGGAACGGTGAGTGGAGATTTTGTGGGGTGGGTTGAAGATAGCTGACGGTGTCGTCCAGAGCTTGTACCATATGCACACTTTGCGAAAGATGTGGATTTCTTGGGTATGTGGTATCTCACGAATTTATATCATGTAAGTAGCCAAGGCAGGAGTGCGGAAACAATTGAATCATGGATGCACAGGAAAAATGGCGTTGCGACAGGGCGGAGCTGTGGATAGATTCTGGAAGAGGGAAAATCCGGATAGATTTGACTTAAACTACAACGGACCCAGCCTCAATACTTAAACCTGAGTAAACTGGTTAAAACCATATCAAACTACTCGTATGACAGCAACCAGACGCAGGTTTGAATATCATTAAACCATCGACATCACGGACTGAACTAAAAAGGCTCTGAATCCTCCCGTACCCTGTTTCAACATGTTGCCTATTCCGAAGTCCACAAACAACGCGTCCTCAATCCACCATATTCCAACTTCCAACCGCGCGGCAACCATTCTGATGCCATTGGACCCTGTCACCGGTTACCCGTGCCAACGCTCGGCGCCCATTTGGTTCACCTGTGTTCACGACGGTCTGAGGACCAACGGTGCCAGCTGGTATATGATCAACTCTGGTCAAATAACCAATAAGTGTTCACTTACCACCATAGCTTTTACGCTGAAATAGCGCACTGCAACTTTCCTCACGCTTTTCCTGAACCTCTAGCTTGACCTTGTCGGGGACGGGAACAACGAGGAGATATGAGTGAGTGGCTTGAGCCCAATGGTGGTGGTTGTGGGTCAAGAGGGGTGCGGGGCGTGTGGCGCCAACAGGACAATAAACAGACATTTTCCTTTGTTTTATTTATGAGTCATGGGTGGCGGGTCCCGGCACGCCTTTTGTATGGGTGGTGGCATTTGACCCAGGCTCCCCCTCTCACCACTACCACCACCACCACCCGATTTTAACTCTTCCACCTACAATACACAAGCTCCAACGGTGCGAGGCTCATTCACATGAGGCAAGGTTGGTTGACGGCCATTTTCAGGTACGTCAGTTACTTTGGGTTGCATGTTTGACCGGTCGGTGGTGTGAATTGCTTCTTTAACATTGTCGAAGTCATCTGAACCACTGTTTTGTTAGGTCGACACGGCCTGCATTCCAGGATACTATGCGTCATGGAACGGAATTTGGGGATGTACGAGAAGCGGAATAATCCTGGTTTGCTTTGGCTCATTTGTGTGATCTCCCGGTTTAACCAAGTTCATATCAGTCGTTATATAAAGTTTATGTTGTACTTCAAAGGAGTTAAGCTGGTGTTTTGCTGCTCGCTCGTATCATGTTTATACTGCCCCGGTTTAAACTAGTTTGACAGTCACCTACTACTGCGATACTGTATTCCTCGTCATGCGTCCTTGTACTTGAGGTTTAGTCGTGTTTAAATTAAATTTAAATGATTTTATTGGCAATGGCTATGTCCAAGGTAGTTTAATGAAAACTGGTACTGTTGTAGGAAGAGGAGTCTTCTGCCGTGGTCCGGCGGGGCCGGAACCAAAGAAACTGAGGTGGTCCTCGCTAAAAGGGGTTGAGGACGCGCCTTTGACTGTGGACTTTTTGCAGGAGGACGTGGTGTTGCGCTTTCTCGCGAGTAAAATGCCAAAAGATGCAGTGGATCAGTTCTTTATTGATTGGATGACATCTTGTAATCGCGTGGTTCGGAATTCTGGGCCTGATATATTGGTCAATCCGAAAGCGGCGCAGGTCATCTCGACTTTGAAAAACGCCCCCATCGCCATCGCCCATCTAACCTGGAAGGACTCCAAAGGACCCCTCTTAGATCAAACACTCTTGGAAAATGGCTTGACAAGGTGGGATTATTCCTGATTTACATGTCCTTGTCTGAGCCACCAGAGCAGATTCCGACTTGGAGTCGACGATGAAAGAGAGTTTCGGTTGGTGATGGGGGCGGGGTTCGATGCAGAACAAGCCTGGATGTCGCAAGCGTGGAGTGTTTTTCATGTGCTTGGGATAACTCTCGAGGACGATCTCGGGGATTTGCGTATGTTGTTATCTTCTCGTTTTCTCTTCTTCCCACTAACATTCCCCAGAATTCACCAGGTTTCGATACGCATTTTTGGACGGCAACCTTTCCCAATCAAAAGCAGAACAACAGCAACGATTTCGACAGCCGATCTATCTTTTTGTCCATCCACTGCCTTTCAACCTCCCGTTCAATGACAAGGGCAAGCTCTACAGCCAAACCCCTTCACTACACTATTGGTCTTTTCGAGAAGATGGTGGCTCCCCCCTCTTGCCCCGAGGTTGCCACTACTTTGGGCTTCCAACTACGCTCCAACTCCTCTATAAACTTGAATCCAGGTCCTGGCCTCACGATAACTACAAGCGCATTCACCAATATCAGTGTGTTCGGGGCTTCGATCCGACGGCTACAGATTTTGCGCGACATGTCAAAAAGGATGTCATCATCTTCCAGCCCGTGACTGATTCTATTCGGTTCGAGGTATTAAGTGAAGGTGAGCCCAATGCCAACCCATTGAATATCTTCTAAGTGACTTGTGCAGAGCGAATCACTGGATCGTCTGAGCCTCACATTGATTCCTACCCAGAAGATGTTTACAACTAGGACGATTCTTCACTCACAGCAGGTTTTTTATACTGGCTCGGACAACGATACCTACACCAACTCGACACATACATCGAGCATTCGAGCGTTCAAGAGAGGAAAGGCCTGCATGAAAACACTCTTTCGGGCAGCGATGCTCGGACTCGGGGTGCGTACACATAACAGCTCATCATTGATCATCGCTCGAACGATCCATTTACCTTACAACAGATGTTTTCGTTCCCATCGGAAGTGTACTCGCCAATACAGACCACACACAGCAGAAGACTCGCGCAAGAGTAGGACTCGAAGACTTACTAGAGGGACAAGATTTTCCGAACCGGGCTCTGGAGGTGTGTCAAATGTTGCGTCCTTTGCTAGACCACTCTTAGACTTCGTATACCAGCAGCGTCATTGCCCTTGCTCACACTGGACGCAAAGAGCCCCGTCCTTGCTTCCATCTCTGGTGTTGGTCTCTCTTCGGGTGATGGGTCATTCAACATCGTACCCCTTACACCATCTTTTCTCACTCATTTTACGGCGCTCGCGACGTCACATCCAGAGACGTATGAGGACTACGGTACTGATTCCAGCTCGGCCTACGCCCCCCTGAATATCTCTCCACTCAGGCGAAACAACACCACGTCCCTTTCTGACACTCTCCATTACATTGGGTTGTCGACCATGCCGCAGCCCACGAGGTTGGCGGTCAGCTACCCTCTCGATTCGACCATAACGCCACCTGTTCACTCTACAAGCAATGTCGAGCCCACCGACGGGGATGTGTCGCTCGCTCGCCATCACAATGGAGGACCCTCCACTAGCGTTCCTCAGCAACAATGGGTACCACGGTCATTCGTTCCCAGAATCACATCCCGGCGCGTACCTGCTACTTTATTCTCAGTCGGACAACCGGAGTCACCTACTGGAAACGCGGTCAATCATGGCGGAAACGAAGACCTGGATTGATTCTACTTAACTTGTAGTTTGTATGCCTCACTTTTGTGTGTTCGTCCTTATCTTATCTACCTAGCTCGTGTACTCTCGTGTTCCTATTTCTACTAAGTAGGTATGGTTTATGGCTGCGTAATATGTATTGTATTATCATGCAGGTCACGACAGACATCCGATAGATATCAAGATTCAAAGGGGTAGTTACGCTGTCTGTAAAATAGGGACATCGTCGATTTCAAGGGAATGGTAAAGCCTGTTGGGCCCTCGCAGACACAGACACGACCGCAGCATTGAAGGTCAAACCAGTGAGCATCTATCATGTCATTCTGAACCCATCCAAGCTATATTCCTGCTTACAGGTTGGCATCGTGCGGTAATCTAGATTGTGAGCAACGTATACTCCCAGGCGAACGCTCATGACACGCGTCTTTTGGCTGCCCTTTCCCTCTCTGAGCAGGGAAATAATATAAAATAATTAAATAAAAACACTCCGGAATGATCATTCCGTATTTAAATGCCCTGTCCTCGGAGTGACACCTCTGCACCCAGATACACCAGAATGCTATTTCTTGACATTGACCAACGACTTCAAAGGATCCATTTGTGTGGTCAGATGGGATGTAAACTACGTATAGACAATCGGGAAGAATACAAAACCTATGAGAGGTCACGGGTTTGATAAGAACCATTTAAATGGGGCATTTAAACCAAAGGGAGCATTTGAATCGATAGATTTGAACGGGGCGCTAACGCACCAGACAAATAATATCCAAGGCCCATCAGTGCCGATGAATTCTCCACAGGGGGCTGGAGCCTGGGTAGACGGTTCTAAGCTCGGTCGCTAACGAAAAGTCGGTAAAGTAAGCCAAACGAAGGAAAAGACATTCAAAATACCTACTTGAGCTGAAATTTGGCACGAACTTTGAGCACGCCCAGGCGTAAAGGGGATGCGGTCGCGAGCTTGAGGCCGGAGATGATGGTGGTTTGGTTTGAAAGGGATTCATGCGTCAAAAAGGGGCTTCCGCTGAGGACATCTTGTTCGGACTTTGCCGGTTTAAATCAAGCAACAGGCTTGTTTTTACGACCCCTGTCTTCTTTCGCTTTGTTTCTCTCCTCAAGGACCTCTGTAGGGCCTCTGTTCAAGGTTTCCACACTCGGCTCTCACAGCCTATACAGGGTTCCAGGCTCATCCATTTACAATCTCATCCCGACAGAATGAAGTCAAATTTAAGGTACAACCTTTGACACCCTCGCCAATCTACCTTGATCCACTTGTTATCCAAGGGTATTCCACTGCGCGGCGGAGAGAGAAAAGTAGACTCGTGACTCGTGGGTAGTAGTGAAGGTTTTCCAAGCCTTAGGTAGAATGATCGTGAGGGGGGGGGGGGGGCGTTTAAATGCGGAATGATCATTCCGTGACGTTTTTTATTTAATTATTTCAACCACACCCCTAGCCAAAGCTGCGACAACGAACATCACGAGTATGAATGCTGTCGTAATCGTTACCGGGCTGCCGGTAGTCGTGCTCTACAGTTGAAAGAATCCCAACCAGGGAAAAACCCGCCGGCGACGGATGAGGGAGTACTGGTAGGAAGTATAACGAACACCGTTGTAGCTAAAAGAACGTTTCTTCTGCGTAATTTCCTTGGTTCATTACTGATAGCTTCTTCTATAACCTTGCCTATAGGGGCACCTGCAAATAAACCCGTCGCCGCGATCTCGATCCCGAGCTATTCCTGAACCCACCCATGCGGGTTCATGTACGATGTCAGACAGCGGGCTTTGCATCTTCGGTATCAGCTGTCGTAAATAATTTGTGCTTCAGGACACCCATCTTGTTGACCAGTTCAATCTACGCGCGTTGAAAATACGCAGCTGACACTACAGCATCAGCGAAATATGTTTCCTCTGCTTGATCTTCGCCGCCGTGGCTTCGGTGGTATGAATCACCTTGAACTGCAGCGCGACTTCCAAGCCTCCGTTATTGAGATAAGTCAGTGGTCACGACTGAACAACGGAATTTGCTTAGTATTACTGTCCAGAATTCCAAGGAATCCCGTACGTTACTCGGCAAGAATGTCAATAATTGATATTTTGTTCGTGGCAGAACCAAATAAGCGATCGTTCGAGGGGTCAAATCTGACCATCTTGACATTTCAAGGGATGGATGAGTAGAGCAACTAGTAACGACTCCATATGGTCCTCAAAGGCCATATATCTCTCCCAGGGCCTATTCTGAAAGATTCCATCCCATGAATGGCTTTCTTGGCAAGGTTGAATCTCGCCTACCAGGAAACATCACATTGACAACAATCATCATGGATTTTATATTCATGCTCTTCCAATTTGTGATACAACAGTCCGTACAATCCGGCTCAACTTAAAAAGGGTGGTTGTATCTCTGCCATGGTCTTCTGATTCTTGAATCAGCGAGGTACCGGTCCTGGATCGATGAAAGCAACTCTGATGTAGAGATTGATGACAACGATTGAATTTTGAGGAACCATTCCGACGGATGGCGCGCCCAATTTACGACATTGAAAGGTCGAGCATATTGATTAAGGAACCCTGGGCCGACCCAACCTGGGTACCATGTCGAACGTTTTCAGCGTGATTTTTGCGAAACTCCTAGGAGGAAATCCGGACATTAAGCTCAGAAATGGGAGAATCCTTGGTAAGTGTACGGACAAAATTTAGCCGGCGTCCTTCTGACCTTGATTCCAAGGGACCGGTGATCGGCCTCTGGTAGGCCGAAATCTGGCCCAGCACTGTTTGACTTCACATCACTGTGTTTCGGGGAAAATCAAAGGACTGAAGCTGAGGCGCGCGTGCGCACTAAGTGGCGGACCGGAGAACTAGGTACTATTACTGTCCAACAATTGTGGGAAATTCTTTGGGATCCTGGGTGAAAATCCAGACATTTTTGGACGATTATTGGCACTCTCGCCCAGAAAAAATCAGTCCAAAGTCGGGGGTCGTCAGTATCCAGAGTCAGAAGGGACTCCCAGGGGTCCTATTGATTATTGATGTGAATCCTTCAGCGCGACCGATTTTGACCCAGATGCTGAGAAATCTGAGATATTCTTTCGCAACAGATCTTCCATCTAGAGGCAACGGTTAGCTATATGTATACAAAATATTAGGGGGTCCACAGCGGCCTGATAGTTATACTATGAATCTTCGACGATGCCTGTCAGTGAGTGTGGCTACCGTATCATGCTGTTGCAGACATGCTGTACCGATATGATGTTTCGCTGTAACCTCTTGACGTCCGCATTACGAAGGTATCTGATGAACTTTGCTGTTCGACGGTTATAACATCGTCGTAGCCTGGGGTGTGGTAGGCTCACCTTGACTGTGCCCACCCTGTCTCGTCATAGTCATCTAGGCCCAGGAACACCTCAAAATCATGTTTTACCTCCCTTTGCATTTCCGATCTATCCTGATTCTCCTACTTGGCGCATTTGTGGAGGATATATACTCCCAGACCTTGCCGTCCGCTGTTTCCTTTCGGGCAAGCACTTTTACTTCCCTACGATATAGATGCTCGCTGATCTGGGCACTTTTCACATCAGAAACCTGAGATTGTGAACTCCTTGGAAGTGGTTCGCAACCTCTCCTCCGCGGCGATTGATCAAGTGGTACAAAACGATGAATTTTTTAAGGGACGAAAACCTCTTCCTAGTGCGTTCTGTCAGATATCAGTTTTTATATCACTAATGAGTGTCGCAGGCCAAAGTTGGCCCTATGGAGATTTACTAGCAGAGATGGCACAATTCGACTTGATCACTTCTCAGGCGAAGTACAAAGCTATAGCACGAGATTTTTATCTCAAGGCTCTACAGGATTTAAGGATTGCCCGCGAGTATGGCACCCATCGTTTTCGATCTTCATGGAACCATTGACCAATGATCATTGTCACTGTAGGGTTTGTCCATTCCAGGGTTACAATTTTACTGTGTGTATTAATACCATACTCGCCCTTAGACCAGGTCTCAACTGTGAGTCCCAAGCATCTGTTCAATGATAGCAAGTCTCTGATTGACGGGGTTGATTCTCAAAAAGCATGTATGGCTATGCGGCCTTACTTGCGTACCGCGCTTACAGCGACAAATTGTTCCTGAGAGTTGCGGAGGAGCATTGGGATCTAGGGCTGTCGTTCACGCTAACCGACTCAGATATCCCAGCCAAAGTCTCCGGAGCGAGAGATTTCAGGATAGCCTCAGGATGTACTGGTGGTGGTGGTGGGTGACTTGGAGGTGGCTCATAGTATGGCTATGCTAATGGATGATCCTTATCTCTATAGCTGCCCTCGTAGGAGGAACCTTTTCCGTGACAGTCAGTGTTGAACGACACATACTCACAAGGATCATGACACAATTGAATGTTTTCAGAACGACGAAAGTAACGCGGAATTGAACGCCGCCGCGACTGGGTAAGCTTCCTTCCTGGGTTCATACCTTTCCACGCTTACCTTTCATCCTAGAGACTTCTTGGTGTATGTCTATTGTATAATCAATGATGCTCTCTGACCTGATGAACGCAGTCTATCAGCAGCATTAGCAAGTGCTACCTCTAATCAGACCTATCTAGAGCTCGCGCAGAAATCTGCTGACTTTGTTCAACGCCATCTGTATTCGGGGAATGGAAACTTCTTCAGCCAACTCAACGCTACGAACTGTTCTCCCGTGAATAAGGATTCCCAATGTCCTCACAATTCTGGTTCCATCATACATGGCCTGTCCATCCTTTCATCTCTAACTCAGAACAAGTCGACAATAAATTTGTGAGTCGGCATCTCAGTTTTTTGTCCCCTGTGTTCGTTGACGTGTGATACTACGCAGCGTCCGAGAGGTAGTTGCGAAAAAAACTTCAAATCCATCCTGGTACTCGCCCGATCATTTTTTGAGTAGGTTTTTGCCCACTTTTTCTCTTCGCGGACCTAGCAAAGTGAGCATATGAATAACAGATCCAGGCAACGTGCATATCAGCAAAGACGGCGAATCAAAAGTCCATCTTATACGCGGCTATACCGAGCTATACCGTGCGGACAATACTCCGACAGACCTCAAATCATATCTAGGAGGTTACATGTCAACACAGGTGCGTTGCCTATTTATGTTCCCACAAGCTCTCAATTTCTGACGTTTCCGTTAACAAATCAGTTCAACGCAGTCGTTGATTCTACAACGTCAGGAGGAAGTAACATCTACCGCCCCAAATACGACAAGCCAGCCGGAGGTCAGTTCAACAGCGACTCGCAGGTGGAAGCCATAGCTGCGCTACTCGGGGGCCTGACTGTCCGCGAAAACAATGCCTCTACAGAACCTTTAGGAGTTTCTGATGCCAGCGCAGAATCGGAGCCTCGGTCGCGATCACTTCCAGTTGGCGCTATAGTGGGTGGGGTCATTGGCGTGATCGCTTTGGCAGGACTAGGAGCCGCTTCTCTTTTGGTATACAGATGTAGAGTTTGTGCTAAATCCCGGGACCATGAAACAGCAGCACAATGGGAAGCTCCCGTCCCTTTTCTCGACAAGACACCCAGCCCCACGGGGAAACACCCGCCACCACCTCCTGAGACTTCCACCATTTTGGGTCGTAGTGATGCGAGCTCCGACAGTGAGGTTGCTGGTACGCTGGAATGCCTGGTGACTGCGATAGAGGAGTTGGTTTCGGCGCTGAACCAACGTCTGGGAAGTGGGAGGCGTTGGGACCCGAACGAACTACCGCCGGAATACAGCACACAGATCGAGCGTAGCGATACCTTGGAAAGTGGAAAACGTGTTACTGATTGACTCTAGGCACGGTATATGTAATATCATACGTACCAGAAAAATCGATTCACGCTTTCAATTCCGCTCTAGAATGTGCTGCTCGGGCGACATTTCCACGCCGGTGGAACGTTGGGTTTCTTTTGCCTGGTTTGTTTGACCAAAGGCGATTTATCTGAACACAGCTCGTGTCCGTCTCTGTTTCAAAGGGGTGTCTCTGGGATGCACAAAATAGGTGAACGAACGAGTCTCAAAACACAAGTAAGAGAGAGAAAATGAAAGGGAAAGGAACGAAAAACATAGAGAATAAAGAATTACGACAGACAGACAGAACATAAATCATAAACGATGAGATGAGACAGGCAAAGCACCAAATTACCAAACCAACACTCCCTCGTCTCACCTCTCCAAATCCCTCCTCGTTGCATCAACCACCCCTTCAATTCTCTGCATACACCCCAATCTTTTCGGTCCTCTCCAGTACCTGTTCTCAAAAAAAGAAAAAAGTATCCTCGCGTGACCCGGTACCGCCATCGTCGGCGGGTGTGGAGCTCCAACGAAGTAGGTTGAAAAGAAGCCGATGTTCTCCTCCCCCTCTCAGGGCATCGCTATCTTGGTTCATATCCCTAATCAAGTAACCCGCCTCCCGTAGGCTTATGGGGGAGACACATGAGTTGTTCAAGGAGTAGGTAGAATGAACAGTTAGCACAATTGTGGAGGGAAGGGGTGTAGAAGAGAGAAAGGGAGGAAGATGACGATGTTGTCCGTTGCTCGAGGTTCGGAGTACCTGGCATTTTGATGCAGCAGCCCGTGCAATGAGCAATGGTAACCGTAAGCGATAGATGGAACGAAAAGGCACGTCGAGAATAAAATCCTTGAGTTTGGGGCATAGCTTACCCAACGAAAGATGTTTTCCTTCTCCGTTGTATTTGTGACGCGAATCCGAGAACTGGGTAGGTGTGATTGAGGAGCATTCGATTTGAACAAGTTATCAGCCTGAGTTCAGAGGAAGTGACGGAAGGGAGAGGTGGAGGCAGAGGCGGGCTCGAAGCGGGCGAGGCTGACAGTCAGAGTTTGGAGGTCTGGCATGTCCCAGGAGGAGGTGAGGGCTAAGGCATTCTCCGGGAGGGTTATCTACATATGTCGCTGCTCAAAAACATAGAGAGAAGAAAAGTGTAAGAGAACGTAACATCAACCATTTGAAGACGGGATAGACAACGCCAGCAACGATAATCTGACTCGACCGTCGTCGTCGATGCGACACTCCTCATCCCATAAAATGCCTCCCCACCGTCGTCATTCCAAACCCACCACCACCACTGACGTCATGATCACCAGCAGCCCAACCCCCGCTTACAGCCCGCCCAAATCCATCCATCGCAGAGAAATCAATTTCCAGGTAATCCAGGTTCTCCGTGATGTGCGAATTCGAAAAGGTAGACATAGTGAAAAAGTCGCTTTGATGGACACGTCCAACCTAGTCGTCGTGACACGCTCTGACGC
>JANHQD010002839.1:0-76497 GCA_024721195.1 Marasmius sp. AFHP31
GCGACATTCAGGCCTGCTTCGGAGTTGATGAACCACCTCTCTCTCATACCCATCGTGTCGAGAGTATAGGTCGGAAGGCTTGATTATCTCGCGATTGAGACTCGGCGGTTCAAACGTTCACCTCGTACGAGCCACAAGGCGAGGTTCCGCAGGGAATCACGCGCACGTCCCGAAGAGGGGCAATCTGCTTTTGAGAGCGAGGAGGGAAACAAGGAAGAGTAACGAGGTTGCAGGGCGCCTCCTGGGTGAAACATGTCAGCCTTTTACAGGCGCGGGTAGACGGACGGAATATTGACATAAAAGTAGGGCTTCACGTTGAACGTGTTTCCCCCTCCCCTGATCTCGCAGATGATCCCCGGCACGTTATCCAATATGTCTCTTTGGGTCCAAAGATCTGACCCCCCGTTCCACGGCCTACGGAGTCAAGGGGTTGAGATACGCATACTTTCACAGTCGACCATGTCGTCTATCCATCAAATAACCGCAGTTCGTACATTTTCCGGTGGTGTTGGATTTTGAACATCGAAGGACTGCGAAAGCCTGCGTCGAGGACTCGACCCTGTAATTTGGAGAGCTAATCGAAACGGAGGCTGAGAAGATAGAAGAGAGGTGATGTGATGGTGGAACGAGTCGGTGTGATGAGCGCCCTTCTTATCGATTTATGAGGCCACCGCACGTTGGTCGCCCGTTCACTTGTTGCTTTGTATCCTCCTTGTTCTTGAACGTGCCATGAGCCTCTACCCGTCAATCCCACTCCGCTGAATGTACCCAGTCGCCTCGACCAGTAATAGAACAGATAGTAAGGGATCAGCCGTTGAATTTCCCCAAGAATTGAAATGACAGTCAGAGTGGGAATGGCGCCGGGGAACAGCTCTCCTGCACCCGTCAGATCGAGGATATAGGTCAGCAGATTAGAGAGCCTCACAAGTCGCTATCGAGTCGGCGTTTTACCTCGTGCAAACCGCCAGACGAGGTTGCGAAGGGAATTATATGACGAAGAGAAGGATTCTGTTCGTGCGTGAGGGGTGAAGAGAGCAGCGAGGAAGAGTGATGAGATCACACGGTGCATCCTAGATGAACATATGTCAGCCTTTCGTAGGTACGTTAGACGGTGGGTTCATCCATACGAGTAGAGCCCCACGTACAGCACTGTCCTTCTTTCCCTGACCGGCACATGCCACATCGTCCGACGTGTTTCCTCGACTTTCCGTTCCACGGCCCGCGAATCTGATGAGCCCGAACGTGCCTGCTTGGACACATCGTCGAGGATGCTGTTTTCGTAATCATCTTCGTATTGAGGTCAGATTAACCACATGTTTGTGCGTCTTCGGGCGGCGTGAGTGCCGAATGGTCATTGGTGGACAGTTGGAAAAGTCTATCACTTGTGCTGGGACTGCGAAATCTCGTGTCGAGAATTTGGGTTTGTGACTAGACGCCGAGCACCGACTGAAGGAGAAGAGCCGGGGTGATACGCGCAGTCGAGTTGGCTTGGTGAACTCGACAGCTAAGGTCAAGAAACAGAACAATGTGAGAAATACCCCTTCAGATTCGAGTCGATTATGGCTCACTCACCTTCAGCCAAGAATCCGCCGGTGATCCAAACTTGGTAACGTGAATGAGGGTCTAAGGGTTGGATCAGCATCCCCGGTTGCTTCGAGCAACCATTGAAGTCGTGTTAGTAGAGAAGACAGTCACATCTTTTACAATGTTTCTGTCGACTTTGGAATAGTCCCAGGTGGTAAGACGTATGCAGCCTGCCGGGCAGATTCGGTGTAGTCGAGAACGGTTGCCTGACCTGCCGCCTCAGTGGGTATTGCGTCCTCTCGACGAGCAGAGACGGTTTTGCAGAGCCAATATTGCATCCCGAGAGAGCGACTGTTACGCGTTTGGGCCAAAACAAAACCTTCATCCTCGTATTCGTTAGAACCTGAGTCTTCTACATCCACTTTGGCGAGGAGCATTCTGGGGACATGAAGGAATCACAGTAAGATATATTCCTCTCGAGGTCCCTGTGGCGGAGGACATAATGGAATATCTATCAGTTGACATACGGGAGGATAGTTGAAAAATAGATATCTCACCTAGTATGTACATCCGTGGATTCGGAGGCCCATGGGCCGTTACCAATCTGTCTATCTAGTCAATATGTAGGCCCCCCGATGCTATCCCCAGCACTGTCTCAAGGCCCTTCTTATCCAACTCCTCATACGACGTGTTTTACCCTCAGTATTCCGGTGGTTGACGCGCGGCTAGTGCAGGTAATATGACACTTGTCCGAGCCCGTAAAACAGGTTAGTGGGTTGATGCGAGTCGATTTGGTTAATTCTACTGAGCCACTGTCAGTATTAGGATCAAGACCTTGAGCCCGAATGTACATACGTATTTCCAGCTTGTACTGGTTGATATGAACACGGTTGGGTCGCATCGAATACAGATGTAGTCGGAAAGTTCGCTGTTAGCCGTAACCGCCTCGGAGTTTGGGCCTAAATCCAACCAGAAAGAGACAGTGTGATAGGCTATGAGTGGGAGGCATGCTGGAGGCGGAGAGAAAGCATAGAATCAATAAAGTGAGTCAACCATGATTTCTGTGAGGCACGAGGTGAGGTGGACGCCAAGGACAGCGAGCAACAGTGCTTTGTCAGCGCGGAGGTGTTTTTTTGAGCGTTTGAACTCTCATCGTCGTGGCTAACCCGACAACTTGAGTGGGTTCCAGCAACAGCGCGGAGGTGTTGACTGTCTGAAAACGACCATCTTGTCGACATTGGCACCACCAGCCTCTCATATCTCTCTCATTACACTCCCTTGTCTCTGCTCCATCGTTTGTGTGCGTTCATTCTCAAGACCTAGGCCTCAGTTCTCGATACCCTCCCTACGGCCCGTTCGAGCAGATGTTGGATTCAAATCTCCAACTGACGACGGTTCCGAACATACCCAACCTCAAGTTTATTTGCCCTTGACGGACACATCCTCACTATTGTTCTCATCCTCTCGTCGCTCAGAATGCCAGAAGGACTAATCAACTCAGTTGAAGGCCACTGGACGGCATTCAACTCAAAAGTCACAAAAGAAATGAACACCTTGTCTACCAGTGCTTCCAACGTTTCCAGGTCTCGAATCTCTCTTTTCCTCAACTTTCGCATCGTCTTTTTGGACTGTAACCTCACTCTCCCGTCCCCCTGGATCTCCAACAGTACAGGGACTCCGGATGCCCGAGAGTGAGCTGGGAAAGAGAAGCCCAGAATGCGTGGGATATAGATCTTGTACGCCCTCTTCGCGCGCATTCTAACACCCTCGTCTCAAACTGCTCAGCTGATCCTTAACTTCTCCCCTGCATCCAGCTTGAATTTCAATCTCAAATAGGACCAAAACATCTAGGAACGCCGAACCCGCGCGTAATATGTGGGCTGATCTAGCTCAGTAGAACTCAACGCCGCTATTTCCACTCATGATTACAACCGATTCATAAGAGGGAACGTACAGTTTGCATGCTACGAACGGTATACATCGATACTTCGATGCTTTGTCTAGTACAAGGGCCCCGGGTCCCGAGATGGTATCCTCAGGGAAGGCTGAGAGCTTCGAACGCTGTCAATCTTTTCCCGATAGTGTCACATCTAACTACGGGATGGTGGTCATATCAACAATCCGAACCGACAGACAGAATGTCTTGCACCCTCAGTCTCTTACCTGCCTCAAAGGTCTCGTGGCAGACGTCTTTTCAACGCTGGATTCGAGTGCTTTGACCTCTGAAGTTCGATGCCTTCGACAGGGCCCCAACTACGGTAAAAAAACCGCCTTCCCCGTATCCGAGATTCCGGCACGAGCGAACGAGTATCGCCGAAACAACGAGAGAGGAGTGGCCTCGAAGGGCGATTTGTTGCTCCTCTTGCCTCGTCTAGTGCGACAACGCATCGTCAATCTCATACCTCAATGTGTCGACCAATCGTCGAGGAACAACTATGTCCCCGGCCTCTGGTTTCTCGGTGTGCGGTAGCTTTGGCTAAGGAGCAGAAGCCCTATCGGCTGCCAGGTTTCTTGTTAGACCAAAGTCCCTTGGACGCGTTGTCCATGCATCGACCATGTATTCTAGATCGCATTTTGGGTTATTTAATAGACCTTACCTTTTGGGCCCACCTTCACTGATCGAAAATATTCAATTCTCTGCCCTGACGAAGCTTAGCGTGGATTTCCAGCCAGTATCACGTTTTCAAACGGTTGTCCTGGTTTAGGTTGGGCAATGGTAATCACGGAACGTGGTCAAAACGTGTTTGACGCGTAGTTCGAGTACTACTACCAGGCGCGTTGTATCCGAATCTCATTCGTAGGTTGTACCAACTACCTAACGGGCATGGACCCGTAGCTCGTACAGATGCACTAATTGAGTTCAGTGAGCCACTGTCCGATGGTCGCGAGGGGTCCGGAGACAAGAAGTATGACAATGGCTTTTAACGTACCAACTGCTGAGTCCAAACACTCGTGGAACGGCCAGAGAATTAAACAGTTGCTGAATGTTTAGATCCTATGCTACCTGGTAAATATCATACAGCAGAACTGCTCCAAGAGTAGGAACGCGAGAAAAGATGCACGAGTCGTGGGTGATCAAAAAATGAGCGCAGAAATGCAAGGCACACGAGTCGACGAGACTCAATCCAAATCGTTATTTCCGTCAGCATTACCCCAATCACGCCCAGATCCATAGGGCGACATCGACTGTTCATCCGAGGATGTGATAGCGTGTACGGGCCCTGATAGACGATGGAAGATAGACCTGACGTTAGGAACGAATGGCAAGTGGTATCCAGCGTCGTTGATAAGCTCTAGCAGGAGGTCCTCCTTTGATCGGAGGCCTGAACGACACATGCTCGTGGGCAGGCTCGACCGTATTTGCGGAGTAATCCTGAGTGCGAATGGTCGAATCGGGAGGGTAGCTGATAACCGAATGCGTGTCAGAGTGACCGTTGAAGGTGGGAGCATCGTGTCAGCGTCGGTAAATGATGTTGATACTGATGTGTTTGTACAGTTCCTTGTCCCAGACCATTCGACATCCGACTGTTGAATGGCTGTAAGGTGAATACCAAAGCCACCTGAACAAACGCTCGAGTCAGCGAGGGTTGAGTTGGGGTCAGAACTGGCGTCTTCATAAGAACGTCCGGTCGAGGAGGTATCGGCTGAGGGAAGGTCAACAGACTCGATGGATAGAGGGATGTGAGACTCTCGGTTAGCAGAGAGTGTGACGCAGTCAGCACGGTAAACTTGGATATGATCCATAGGTATCGTGCGGTGTGGAAAGCTGTAGCGGAGAGAATATAGGCTGGGGTTCGTCGAAAACATAATTCTGTTCGGAGGCGGGGAGATGAGTCGTACGCGTAAGCTTTGGCCAAGCTTCTCGACCGTCTGTTCGGAGACGGTCAAAGAGATTGTAGATGATGCTAGATGAGGTTGGAATACAGAGGACAGTGACCCCAGACATCCGAGTTCTTCTGCCGACGGGAAAGGGTGTCGAGAAGTGGAAATGGCTGGATGCATTTAGGGCCGTCGAACGCACGCCATGGATGCTGACAGATTCGACGTGCAGCACCAATGGCAACATTCGTCGGCGAGGACAATCAAGTAGCCCGAGTAGACGATGTGCCATCTCCATCAAAACCATCGCCCAGATCGTCCAAGACTTCCTGCCTCAGCGTCAAACACCAACGATTTTTCCAGTCCATGGCCAAGCGCATCTGGTTTCTGCTACCATCCTCCACATCCAACAGAACCCAATCGTGAACCACTCCAGTCTAAGGGTTATCCCGTAGTTCGTCGTAGTAGATGTCAACGAGACACAAAGCCCTCGTTATGGGGGGACAGTATTTTCCATAGCAAGTAATATCCGTAGGATAGGGATAGGATGTGTGCGCTTGAGACGGGATGCTCAGGCAGGTCGCTCTTGAGAAGCTCGGTTCTTGCGTGTTCGAGATGGAAGAGTTGGTATTGAGGATGAGGAAGATGTTTATGAGGGCGAGATTGAATCACCGGTTCGAGGAAGGACATGGAGGAATTAGCGTTGGATGGATTGTGAACCAGCCCGGAGAAGCGAATTGAGAGAAGAGCATGGCAATCCTCGTCATCGGTCGGAGGTGTTCTGAACGAGCGCGGAATGGTGGGTGAGAAGACACTCGTGAGGTGCGCGACTGGGAGCGTACCATGATTCTTCATGCCCCGAAATCTACTCTCTCACAAGAAAGACATACCCAGCTTTTTGTACTCCTATTGGCCCCACCCAGTATCCTCGCACTTCCTGAACCTGTCCAACCGTCATTTTGAAGAACCTCAGACGCGTTTTGTCAGGGTGAGTATCCCGAGTTGGATTAGGATTATGGGATTGCCGACATCCGATTGTTTCTGCCTATCGTCTAATGAGCGAGCAGGGCTTCCAAAAGAGTTTGGATTTTGTTCTGTGCTGGGTGTGTGTTCGAATGGTCGAGCGTGGATTGGATGTTGCCGTGAGCTGGTGGAGGTTCGGAACAGACCACTCCTTGGCGTGCGGGCGCTTGATCCTCCTTGTCTCACACCCTCGTGTCGCGTCTCTAAAACTTGACCTCTTCAAACATTCGACACTGACTCGCGGTTCTCGAGGTGGACCCCTGCTCGACGCCAAAGAAAACGAGTAGCAACACTTTGTCACCGAACGCCGACTATGATCACACCCATCTGGCACTGTAGAGGTCACATATTTTTCATTTTGTTTTGTTAACCTCTTTCCGTTTTTCGCAAAGGAGCCCTTGAAACCTGAGGATCTCCATTCAATTGACGATACACTGTATGGCTCGCACACCTGCTCGTTGGCGCTTTTCTCATCGGCACATAGCTTCGCCCTTCTTCCTCGAGGGTTCTGACGTCTATCGTACTGAATGGCTCAATCTCAGCCTACAAGACTTCTACGTTCACGCCCACGTCATCGTCCTTCACGTTCACGGTTCCCAAGTCTGCAACTTTACCCACTCAAAACCCACAGTATCTCACGAATACCTTGCTGTTTTCCTCCCTACCTCAAACGGCCTATTCCTCTCCCGATCCGAAACACATCACTCCCCTCATGTCATCAAGGATGGCGTTCAACCCAAGCGTCCTTGATCCGCAACGACAACAGCGGTACCCTCGGCTGGCTCCTATCCAATCTTACCACTCTCCACCAACCCAACGTGCTTCTCTCTGGCATCGATGTTCGAATCGCCACTTCCCCCTCCTACCCCCGTCCCCTCATCTGTATCGTCAAACGCTTCTCCCGTGCCCCTCCGGCCTCCAACAACGAACAGAGTGCCTTCAGTATCGACTTCGGCTCCCTAGCGCCTTGGCCAGTAGACAATCTGTTCGGAGGATACTACAACCCATGGATGTTGATTCGCTCATACGAAGCCTGCCCTCCTCATACTCATTTCAATCCAGGTTCACCTTCAACTTCTGCCTCCTCATCACCGGCATCACGTGCATCAGATCCAGGTTTATTCAGTGCAAAGGGTGGCTCGTCGGAGGCTGGGGATGACAACCACTCGGATTGCCCCAGATCAAGGGAAGATGTACGCCAACGAATCGCTGCAGCAGGTTCAGCTTTCGTTGATGTCTCCCCGACGGCAAAGAAGTGCCCCGACAGCGAGGAAGAGTGTAGACAACGCCCCTATTCCAATTGCCCGGGCAGGAGAACTCTTGGTACGTCGGTCTTTGTTTCTAACCCGCCCTAGTGTCATCCTGATATTTTTTGTTGATCTCAGCCTTCAAGCGCGTAGCCGGGACAGGCTAGATCAAGTTGGTTCGGAGAGGGAAGGGGGGAACCAAAGGACGCGTATCGTAGATGTCAACTGGGGAGTTTCTATAGTCGACCAACTAGCAATGACCAGCTATCCGTGATTGGCGATTGACGGATAGTTGCTGATAGAATACGACAGATGCCGGTTCGCTTTTCGATGCGGTGTTCTACTTTCATCCTCGTGAGAGCTTCGAGAGGGCAAATAGACTGGCCACAACTCTGGAAATGTCGTCCGAAGTATGACGTCCAAACTCACCGGAAGCCGGGATTGTTGGTTAACTGCTAAACGTTGAACATTCATATCCTAACTAGAATTATTTTACAGACATATACTACAGAAGGTTCGAAAATGCGAGAGCATAGGTACAGGTGGGGTGGGTGGCAGGTAATCAAGGACGACTCGGAGCACGGAATGAAAAATGCGAGAGTATGAGTAAGTTTCTGAGGCTCAGTCTAAATCATCGTTACAATAGTTATCCTCGCTTCTGGTAGGTGGCGTCCGAGTAGCGGGTACTGGCCGTAAGGAATGATTCATGATGGGTGATATAATAGGCCTGATATTCGAAGTGAACGGTCGTGGTATCCAGTATTGCTGAGGGGCCCGAGTTGGGGATTCTCCATCGCGATGATAGTCTTGAAGCGGCACATACTCGAGCTCGTTGACAGGCTCAATCGAGCTTGTCGCGTGGGCGGGTGTGTGAGTGCTCGGGTTGGGAGAGTAGCTGACCACCGAGACTGTGCTGGAGGCGAGAGGATCGTTGAGGTTGTTATTGTGGGTAAACTGGGATATAGCTGACAATCCGGCATTCTTAGGCGAGTCAGACATGGACACAATGGTGTCTGATCCAATAGAGGAGACGTTCGGGTCGGTGTGGGTTGATATGGGCGGAGTGAGGGAATATGGCGTGGGGAGCACGACGTTGAGTGACGTACTATCCGGGAAGGGATTCGTCTCAGAGATAGAAGGGAGGGAGGGGCGCTCTGCGATCAGGGTGGAGAGGGCGGTACATCGCTAGAAGAAAGATTGTGAGGTGACAGAACGAAAGACGCAACATTCAGCACACCTCGAGTAGGGCCTGATTCAGGTGCTGTTCACATCTCTCTATGCCTTCAAATTCTCCCCCATATTCGGCACCTGTCCTCTCGTTGACGACATGGTCTGTACTGGTAGTGAGTTCGGCTTCCGGGGAAACAGCAAGATCTGTTGTAAGGTCAATATGAATTTGTTGCATTGGCAAACCCAGGGATATTGATCGACACCTGTATCTTTTAGCCGGCAGATGTCGCCACGCCTAAGATTTCGGAACTGGGACCTGTAAGCCTCACGCTTCTTCGCAGGCACAACACGACTCACATCGTCAAACTCGGTATGTTCCTTTACCCGCTGTTGTACGATATGGTTGATTTGGTCCCCATCGATATGAACGGTCATCATCGTTGAGCTCGTTCCCTGGGTGATGGACATCCGTGCATTCGTGGAAGAGGTTGTAATGGTTATGCTGGTCCCTTCCGATATGACTGAACTGGCTGCCACCTATAGAAAATTTCGAGAATTGGGGAAACAGGACATGGAAGGAACAAAGAGAGAGATGGCGCAGGGTCTCGAGAGGAATGAACCCCTCATAGGCATCCCCCCCCCCCCCCCCAAAAGGGAGATGCTGTGGTCAGTCCAAACACGCTGCGTCCAGACTTTGTTTCAATGACAGATCTTCTCCCGATAGTACTGTACTGTCTAAGTACTTATATAGACATGAACTCGTCCAGCGCTCTCGTGCTCCTTCCCCCTTCCCGTACCGTCAGTACCGTCACAACGTCCGATATCTGACGGTTCCCAAGCTTTAAAAGGGTCGTTTGGTGGGGCGGCGCGCGATACCTGTCCTGTTATGCACACCGAAGAGAACCAAGGTGTCTGGATATTACAAGTTTGTAGTACTCACCAAGCGCCGGTAATGTCATGAAGTGCCGCTTTTCCCCCTATCTTTTCCTTTCTCAGCGCCTATTCCCCTTTCAGCGCTTACTTGTTTCTTTGACGCCTACCAGACGCCCGTTTCCCCTTCCCACATATCTCCTTCTCACACTATTGTCTTTTACACCTTCTTCACGACCCATTCATTCTATTGTTCTTATCGTCTTCTCTCAGCTCCTAGTTACTCATTCCGGACTCCTTATTGTTTTATACTCGACTACTATTGTTTCCTTATTGTTTTCTTATTGTCTTTCCTATTTGTTCACGACTCATATCTCAGACCTATGACTGGGTATATAAGCTAGGTAGTTTACACCTGGTCCCTCATCTTGACCTCTTGTCGTTGGGACCAGTTATCTACCTGTTCTTGCCCTCTGCTCGCTACCTCTGTCGTCTCTGTCGTCGTCTCTGCCAGTCGACTTCCGCCGCCGTTGTTTCTATAGTCCTAGCGTCTAGCGCTTTAGGACAGGTAACCCTTCTTATCGATCCTCGAGGTCACCGGACATGCCGCACCACTCGCCCGTTCACCTGTAGGCTGTAACTTGTTCATAAACGCAACCCCTAGGCTCTTGCTACCCGTCCATCCCGCTCTTGCGGAGAAGTTGCTGCTGGCTTTAGCCGCCTACAATGTTAGGTCGTGATCCAGCCAGAAAGAAACAGGGTGGCGAATTCCGACTAGGAGACATATCAGATACGAAGAAACGTAGATCCGTTCCTTCAAGTCGGATTCGGGATTCAATTCGAAGGTGCCAGGGAGGTGGTGGATGCCAAGGACAGCGAGCAACAATGCTTTGTCAGCACAAACAGCGTTGACAACGACCATCTCGTTGTCGGCATTGGCACGACCAGCCTCTCAAAATTTTCATTACCCTCCTTCGTCTCTGTTCAACAGTCTATGTATCCGTTCATCATCAAGACCCAGGTCTCGGTTTTTCAATGTTCTCCCTCCAGCACATTCAAGCGGGTATCAGGTTCGAGTTTCGACGATCTCCACGGCTGCAAAGATATCCAACTCTACGCCTATCTCAATTTTCTCGTTTCCTTGCTCTCGAACGACACATTCTCTCTACGTTCTCGATTTGTCGTTGCTTATAATGCCTGAAGAAACAACGAAATCACTTTCAAAACACCAGACGGTCCCCAACTCAAAGTCCCTATAGAAAAAAACCTGACATCCTGTCTACCAGCGCTTTCAACGATTACGGGCCTCGAGCGGATCGTTTAACTCGACCCTCGAATTGTCTTTAGCGCCTTCGCTTCGCCTACCAGTCCTCTGATCACACAACATTCCAGGGATTCTGGATGCACAAGAGCTAGCTGGGGAAGAGAAGCCCAGAATGTGCAGGATATAGCGCTTGTACGACCTCGTCCCGCACCTTCTACCAGCCTCATCTCAAACCGTTTCGCTGACCTTGACCTATTTGTCTCTATATTCAGCTCAATCTCTAATCCCGAATAAGATTAAAGCATCTCAGAACGTTGAACGTCAAGGTGTTCGGCCTCTCGGGCGTGTAATATTCGGATTATCCGTTGCACGCTCCCGCCAGTTTGACTGAAGAACAATCATAGAACACGTAGTCTAACCCATTTGGCGGATATCGTGAGTGACCATTCAGGTTCGATTGCATCGTCGCTGATGATTGAACAATCACTTTCTCATAAGAACGGACGTACGGCTAGCACGCTGCAGGTCAAACGCCACGTCCAATACTTTGTCCGCTTTAGGACCCCGAGATGGCAGACATAACCATATCCACAGAAGGCCGAGAGGTGAACTTCGGTTAATCGTCACTTCAAAGTCATATTTCCAGCGGTACTAGATATAGTACAGGGTCTGGTCATGTACCATAAGCGCAAGAGGATCGGGAGAACAATATATAGTCGACTAGGCATTCGACGAACGACGAACTACTTAAGAAAATGACGCGCAAACTTATTCGTATCCTTGATTTCCAAGGTCAAAGTCACCCAAATCATTCCAGATCCCGTTGGTAGCAGGTAGACCAGACTGCCCGTACGAGGATGAGGTAGCGGATACGTGAGGCGACGATTGTTGTTGAATGGCGGCAAGTCCTCCAGAATGATAAGGGGTGGACGACTCGCTGTAGAGTCCGTCGGCGGGTTCGGCCTGACTCGGTGAGTGTAGATGCGTCTGAGCGGTCGGGTGACTGAAAGGGAAGCTAACCGCCGGCGCATCGAGTCCGGGAGCATTATACAGGCTGCTACTGGTAGCCACGGTTGGCATGGGTCGCGAGCTCCACCAACCAGCATACTCGGAGGTGTCGCTGATCGATGTAGTGTTGCTGGGGCCACCGGAGTCAATGCTCGGGTTGGCATAGACTGAGCCGGGCTCAGCTCCGGCGCCCTCGTAGCAGGTCGCCACCGACTCAGGCTGGGATATCCTGAGAGGCCCTACAGGCTGTGCGAGTTGGAATGGTATGGTGGCTATCCTTGAGGACACACTAGATGAGACCGTGGATGCCGTGTCGAAGGTGGAAGTATCATGGAAGCTATTATCGGGCGCGGTTGATGAGGGTGTATAGTTCCTCGTATTGGACCATTCGACATTTGAGCGTTGAATGCCGACTGCTGGCGTGTCGAATCTAGGAGCATCGTAGAGGCTGCTACTGGTAGCCGCAAATGGTGTGAATTGCGACCTCGACCAACCAGCGTACTCGGAGGTGTCGCTGATGAATGCAGTGTTGCTGGGACCAACGGAGTGGATGCTTTGGTTGGCATAGACTGAGCCGAGCTCAGCTACGGCGTCGTCATAGGAGGTTGCCACCAATGCAGGCCGGGACATACTGAGTGATTCTAAGGGTTGAGCGGGGTGGAACAGTACGGTGGCCATACCCGGAGGCGTGCAGAACAAGACATCGACCCACGAGGGATCTATAGAGGGAGATGAAAGGGAATGGAGCCCTTGGCTGGCGGAGAGCCTGAGGTCGGTACACCCTGCTGGAAGGACTTCCGTGTCGGTGGACCAGTACGCTTGGTGACTGGGATCGGTAGAAAATATGCTTCTCCTTAGAAGTGGACAGATGGGTTGTACGCCTTCACCGGGGTTCTCAACCGCCTGGTTGTCAGTGGTTGTGTCGTTTTTGTGATGGAGGTACTAGTGGCAGGAAGTTTCTAAGGTAACCTATCAAAGAGAACGGCCAGTAACGCACAGTTGGTGTCTGATCTAAATGATCGTGTCTTTCAGCTCGCGGCCGGTATCCTGCACCTGTCCTCTGCCGTTTGCTTGCACCGCCATCTAGATTTGTAGCGAATTCGTGTTCTCGAACATCTGCTTTGAGGTTGTCAGACCGCCCAAATATCGAAATAACATTGATACGCACCTTGGGCTTGAAAACTGCTGGTTGAAGCCAAGTCTACGAGTTGTCCTTGCTCCAGGGTGTTCGACAAGCCTCCTGATTCTGATTCTGAGCTGGGCTCATTGTCCGAATCGGTGGAGGAATCGCTGCTCGAGTCACTGAAGTAACTGAAATCGGTGGCGAAATCGCCGTCAGAGTCGCTGGTATGGCCATCTGAATCGTATACAACAAAGTCGAAGTGGAAATCCGAGGGTTGTCCGGAGTTTTGCTCTGCAGATGTATTATGAATACGGATAAAATAGCTTGGAGATATACTCACCTTCGTGGATCTCTTCGATTTGAGCCGAATTAAGTATAGGCTGGAAGACGATTTCATCAAATCCGAGGTGTCGAGCAAAGTCTGTAGTCTTTGGGTCAAAACCTCGGAGTAGTTGATATTGATGGATGGTTTTGTAGTCGTGCGTAGACCAAGGGGATGAGAGAAAATGACAGGTGAGATGGAGTATAGTTGGGAGCCCAAGGTAGTGACAAGTCTCGCGTGAAAGGGTGGAGTCGCCGTCTTTTCGAAAAGACCAATAGTGCAGCAAAGGGGTTTTGCATCCGAACTTGCCTCTGTCATTGGGTGCGAAGCGGACAGCGGGAAGTGGGCGGACAAAAAGGTATATTGACTGTTGAAGACGTCGTTGCCGTTTTGCTTCCGATCGGGAGGGGGAGCCAGACAACTTGACATGAGGGCTGGTAAACACTGGGCAGTGGGAAATGGCATGTTGGCAGGTGGAAAAGGGGACATGGAAATAATAACGCACCGAAAGCCTCCAGATCGTCTTCGATGGTTATCCCAAGCGTATGGAAAATGCTCCATGCTTGCGACATCCAGGCAGCTTGTGCACCCAAACCCCACCATAACCTGAACCATCTTACATCGTCAAGTCGGAATCTGCTCTAACGGTTTAGACGAGAATATCTACAGTTGGGCGATGATCTCACCTGCACAAGCCATTCTCCAGCAAAGTTCTCTCTAAGAGGTTATAGGAGTAGTTCCAGGTTCGGTGATGACAGGCGGCGATGGCAATTGGGGTGTCGCTCAAACCCAAGACAACCGCTGAATTGATTAATTCAGGCACGTAATCCAGGCGCCGGTATTTGCCTGTCATTCGTCCAATAAATTCCCCATCCACTTCCCTCGACTTCTTACTCGCAATGAAGCGCAACACAACATCTTCCTGCAAAAAGTCCACAGTCGAAGGTATGTCCCACATTTCTATACACCACTTCCGTCCCCATATACGTGAATCCGGCCCAGCCGGACCACGACAGATGACTCCTCTCGCAGAATCGATCCACACCTCCCATCCCACACATTGCCATTGCCACTGCAATTCCATGATTCAACTGTTTCAATGTCACTACTTTGGCCACTCACAACTAAAGTACGCAAGTGCAACCGAACGGACCGAGCTACATGCTTTTCAAAGTGTGCAAATGGGACAAGCTCTGCCACAGGAAAACATCAGTGCCACTCAATCAACAAAATTGCCACTTACCATTCCGGAGAAGAAGAGTTGGGACGGTTCCTATGTCAATGGCATATATCTGCACAACCTGGGAGGATCTAAAGCGATTTGAGTATGCACAGTGCCAAGTGATCCGGTTCAACGCACAGCAATCCAGAGTAGGTCTGAAAATCTGCTTCAAAAACCTGTAAAGAGTCACTGAGCATGTATTCTGCTGGTGATGCTGACGAGTTCTAGTTACCTTGCGTGCATCTGGCCCACTGTAGGACACCGCTGTATACACCTTACCCGGGCTCCCATCCACCTCAGCCAAACAAATGGCCATATCAACTTTCAACTTCTCACACTTGCAACATTGATGCTTCAGGAGCATACACAGTTGACAATCCAGATACCGAATGATACTAATATCCCTCAACTGGCAGAAGTCACCTTGTCTGACATTCCGAAACTGGGTGGAACGTAAGATCTTCGCTTCCCCGCCATCGGCCAACTCAACAGAACCACTCACATCATCAAACTTGGTGCGCTCCTTTTCCTTCTGTTGCACAATCTGGTTGATTTGGTCTCCATTGACATGCACCGTCATCGTCGTCGAGCTCTCTCCCTGGGTTATCAGCATTTGTCCTTCCGCGGAAGAAGTGCTTGCATGATTGTAATGGTTATGCTGGTCCCCTCCGACGTGACTGAAATGGCCACCATTGACGGAAAAGTTTCGGGAACTAGGAAAAAAAGTCGACATGAGAGGAACGGGGAGAGACGGGCGTGTGGATTTGAGACGAGCTCCCTCTATATATCCAGGACAGATGCTATAGAGAATGATATGATCATCTCCCGATAGTTGGGAGCCAAACCATGGAAACTAAGCAAAAAGCAACAGCCGTTATATTTCGTCTTTCTCGTGAGGGAATCAATATTCAATTGCCGCTAAAGGACCAGTTCGTGACGCTCAGGCTGTTCCATTCTAGCACTTGTTGTGATAACGACACAAGTCCGACCCCCGAGTGTCAATCTCGATCAGAAACCTAGATCGAACCTACCGTTTAGTGTGAAGGTATAGATGAGCTTGTCCCCGAATACTCGAATGCTCATCAAATACTGAGAGTCATCCATCCGACGCGAACCCGTTTGTAAACTTGAACTTGAGCTCGAACACAATGTCAGACGCACTACACTTGAGTGTGTCGTGCACAGGTAACACCCGCGAAAGGGAGTAGAGGTTCAACACCCTCAACTAATCCTCCAGAGGGATTACCTTATCTGATCCTTTCGCGTCAGAATAAGTATAGCGTATTCCAGAGGTATAACCACTAGAAGTTCAGTCGGATCCGCGAGGGGGAGTGGAATCATGGGTGGCAATCAAAGAAGTTGCACTCTGCATGTCCGCTCGCCGATTCTTTCTATGCAGCGGGATGGGCTCGACATAAACGAGTATCATTTGAGGTCCATTTATGGATACATGGCTATCAAGATTGTCCTCGTTGCCCCTCGGCGAATGTGTCTGTTCAACCTTCCGGGTGAGGGAATTGTTAGAATGAACGCAAAGAAACTCACTATTCGGATTCCATTCATGGCCAACAAAGCAAACGTTTCCCTGTTCCGAGTGACATCTCCAGCACTTCCCCCACAAATCCGAATCCCTGTGCCAGTTGCCACTACAAGCGATGTGTCGCGAACCCTCCGAAGCTGTGGCACCCAACGAACGTTGTTTGAACGACAGAATCTAACGTTGAATATTCTACAACAGCCACTCAGAGAGAGCACAATGATTGGAGACATCAACCTACAACGTCGGACGTTGAGGTTTCAAGAGACGCGACTCGGAACGCGACATGAGGGCGTGAGACAAGGAGTATCAGCATTCTCACGGTTCTGCGAGCGCCCGGAAGTCGTGTCTCTGGCAGTGACCACCGCCTTACCGATGTCCGTTTGACATTGAAGTCTTCAAAAGTAGCAACTCCAGAGCATATTCGAGCTTTCCGAGCCCTTTCGGAACATACGGACCTGAACTGGAGATGAAGCAGATGAAAATAATGGGAGATTTTTTTCTTTCTGATTATGCACCCGTCGTCTCACTCAACTGGTATCATGGTAGAGAAGGAAATAACGCCAGACGCCCTTCACACGTCAGTTTGTGAATATGGAAACCGATTAAAGCAAGCGGTAAAACATTGAACATCGACGAACGGATGGGAACATTGGACGGGCTAACGAAAACAAATACGAGACGATGTGCCTCGGTTGCGAGAGAAACAAAATCTAAAGGTTGCGATATCAAGGTACGTCTCCGGCAAGTCCTTATGCTTTTTATGCTTATGAGTATCTTCTCACTGATTATCCCGCGCGAGTCGTCCAGGTCGTGATGGTATACCTCTGTCACATTGGGTTGTACACGACACTCCTACAATATGACAATCATTATACATTCCCAGCGACTACCTTTCGAATGTTGTCCAGTAGAGGTCGAGGAATGTTTCTTTGCTCAAGCTTTTCACTTACCCAAGAAGACTCGACGATTGCCGCTCGATGGGTTCGATTGGTGGGATCAGGCTTCTGTCTACTTATCTCATGGATGTTGCTTCGATTGTCTTCTCTTGGCTTACCAAGACATGTCCAATCATAATGTGGACGACGGTATGGGAGGCTTAGACGCTTCTATCGCGTACAAACTGGGCCGGGCACAGGTAGGTCTTACTATGGTCGCGGCGAAGGGCTAGTCTAACCACAACAAGTATCAAGTATAGAACATTGGTTCAGGCAAGGCAGGCTCTGTCTTCGGCTTGATCGCCTTCACCGAGCCTGGTGCTACCTGCTATAAGAGAACCGATGATTTTGAGCTTGAACGGACCTTGATTCGTTTGTTTTCCTAGTCTCTGAATCCTGATATCATTGCAGTGGGCACGGTTTTGGGAGTTGCTGCATGTGGAGGACCTCTCATTCCTTACAGAGGCGGACGAGTCGATGCCATAGCTGCTGGGCCTCCCACCGTTCCTGAACCTGCCAGGACCTGGCTTCACATAAGGAGCCTTTCTGTCAACAGGGCTTCACTTGATTAAAGATGATTGCTCTCGTAGCGTCCGTTCATATACTAGGCGGTGTTTGATGACAATCACCCGGATCAGCGAATGAATTTGGCTGACGAGCAGAAACCATACAATAGGTTCCAACAAGGTATAGGTGATTACAAGCCGTCAAACGGCCGCGTTTGTTTCGATTGTGCAACAAAACCCACTGGATGCGCGGTCTTGACGCGTCTGACGCGTATTTTAAACGTTCGGCGGGGTGTATCCAGCCTGGTACACGCGCCAATCCATTCGTGGATAGGAAACGAACGTGTAATGTCCCAAAAAGAGCTCTATGAACCATCACAGTCAACGTTCGCTGCTTGTGAGGGTTCGGAGGCAGTGAACATGACTATGGCCTTTTGGTCGGCGCAGTCTCAGCTCTCTTTCACTTCGCTCAATATACGTATTCTCATATTTTACCTAGTTTCGCTGGGACAACAGCAGTCTTATCTGGGTCTATTTCCATCTCATCAATCACAGCGGTCAAGGTACATCTCATTTTTTCTCGTTCTGCATCTTGGCTGAAGTGTAGCTTATCTCTCAACTTGTGACTGTCAAAACACTACTAGAAAGGTCGGGGGCTTCAGATTACCGAGATTGGTGAACGACGACCGCTATAATACACAGCTTGGACACAAACGGCTATTGTAACAACTTTACTATGCGGCAGGTCGTTGCGACATAGTAGATATTCACTGGAGTCACTGGTGACTACTCTGACGCTTCCCCATGTGAAAGTTGTGGGCGCCGATTCGTAACCTGCGAATGAGGACACATGAATGACATCATAGGGATGCCTTTACCTCGATATCCTTTCAACTGTGGTTTCGGCGTATCTATCGGGTAATGTACATTACTTACTATCAGCACAGCCAATAGCCTATCCGTATCTCCGAGTATGGGATCTAAAGGCATCCGGCCCAATTGCAAGTTACATTCCGTGTATAATGAACCAGCTCGAGTTCGAAAAACCGCGCGGGTAACCGGGACCGATGAGCGCAGGCCGACTGTCAAAGCCCCTCTCCTCTCAAGTAAGCTCCAACGACTAGCTGATTGAACCACCTCCGTGGGGATGGAAGTGAGTACACACCGTATTTGTGGTGGGATTGAGAGCAACCCGCGGGATTGTTGAGGTACGGAAAAAGATTTGTATTCAGCACGCCCAGGTACTATATACGATATGTGCGACGACGTACTATCCCTGTAACTCATGATATAGAGTATGCGAAAACACTGCATAGCAGGGCAAGCACTGGGCAAATATATGACTCGTCTATTGTACGGAAGCTGGGGAAAATCAAAAGCTATATGCATGACGAGAACAATTTGCTTCTCGTACAATCCTTCATATGTACTATGAATTCACAATGATTCGTGACATCCATAGTGTAGACAAGCAAATACCTACAAGTCGGATTAACCGGCCAAAAGAAAGAACCGGATTGCCACCAGATCGTGCCATCATCACTTGCTCATGGAAGTACAGAGAGCTTAGAAAGCCAGAGATTTGCATTAGACTGTACGATACACACACCGTGCCAGAAAATTAACCAGGTATATGAAACATCGAAGCGCGGCCCTGGACCACAGAATGATAAAGAGACTCATAGCAGTGGAGAGCATACACAGAGTACGCACGGCGCGCTACGCAGTCGGGTTGAGAATTGGCTTAAATATACTAACACGGAAGGCCTGAGCTCTCACCGGGAGAGGTGGATTGACGACGAGCCACGATCGAGGAAGATAACGAAATGCTGAGAGTCCGCGACAAATTTTATGAATGTCATCCATACATGCCTGCTTAGACTGGCTTGGTGAGCTTCTGAGCGAACGAGATCAATAGACATACGTGGATCGGTATGGGGCGAGTGCGCTGACGAGTGACTATGTTCTGGTACCAGGTCTTGACAACGTCGGCAGTAGTGTTCAATGTTCATTCAGTACGCCGAAAGGTATTTATGTTGGGACCAGACGGGCCACGGCGAAAATTCAGTCTTGATGGCCACTTCTCATTGACTTGAGCATGGTGATATCGGATCTGAAGAGATATTCGAAGATCTTGGTCAACAAGGAAGGAGGAACGAGATATAAAGAATTTACGCACGGATTGAACGGTGAACCCTGACTACTCTAGCATTTTGTTGACGAGTCTTTGAGAGCAGCAGAAACCGGTGACAGAGACGATGGTGGTGGTGGGGAAGGAAGGGTCAGAGACAGGTTCTGGATGAAGTGATGGCCTTGCATAGCCCAGGCCGTTGCCAACATGAACTTGAACGCGTCATGATTTGGTCATTGAGGGCAACGATCGGACGGTGGGGTGGACATGAATTCGAGGCGAGAAAGTGCGGGTCCAAGTGGGATGAGGAAGATGGTGTAGATGTTGGTGGTGGTCGAGGAAAGAGTTCTGAGTGGGCCCAAGCACACGATGACGTGTGTCTGGAATATGAGCGAGACTGCAGACGATGCCGGATGAGAATGGATACAGAGGACAGCGGCTCCAAGCAGCCAAGTCTTTCTGTTGCAGGGAGCTGGAAAGGGGGACACGGCTGGGTACATTCAAGACCGTCGAATGTGCACCATAGATGCCGACAAATTCGATGCACAACGTTCTTGGCAGTATTCGTCGGCGAGGATAATCGGGTGGATCATTCGTAGGATAGGGATAGGATGTGTGCACTTGAGACGGGATGCTCGGTCAAGCGGCTCTAGAGAAGCTCGGTTCTCACAAGTCTGAGATGGAAGAGTCGGTATTGAGGATCAGGGAGATGTTTACGAGGGCGAGATTGCATCACCGATTTGAGGAAGGACACGGAAGAATTGGCGTTGGATGGACTGGAGGCAAAAACATCTCTCCGTAGTCGCAGCTAGAGTGGAGAGGCAAATTGAGGGAAGGACATGGTGATTGTCTTTATCGGTTTGGAGGAATTCTGAACGAGCGCTGCGACTGGAAGCGCACTGCAATTCTTCGTGCCCCAAAAGTCGTTCTCTCACACAAGAATGACATACCCAGCTTCTCGTACTCCTATTGGCCCCACCCAGTATCCTCGCACTTCCTGAACTTGTCCATCCGTCGTTTTGAAGAACCTCTGATGCGTTTTGTCAGGGTTTGTATCCCGAGTTGTCGGATTAGGATTATGGGATTGCCGACATTTGATTGTTTCTGCGTGTCGTCTATCAAGCAAGCAGGGCTTCCAAGAGTTTGGATTTGTTCTGTGCTGGGTGTGTTCGAACGGTCGAATGAGCCGGAGGGTGGAGGTCAGGAACAGATTGCGGTCAGTCCTTGGCATGCGGGCGCTTGATCCTCCTTGTCTCACGCCCTCGCGTCGCGTCTCCTAAAAGGCTGAAACTCAACCTCTTCTAACATCCAACTCTCTGACTCGCGCTTCTCAATGTGGGACCCTGGTTGACGTCAAGGAGAACAAACAGCAACGCTTTTTCACCATGCACCGCGTCGACTTTGATCTCGAGGGTTCTGATGTCTATCGTACTCTCGGCCTTCAGGCTTCAAGACTTGAATATCACCCTTGTTTGGTCGACGCCCTTCAACAAAGATTCCTGTTTATGTTTTCGATATTCTATTGACGCTCCATCTATATAGCAGACAGTCTCGAGCCCTGAATTTCTCTCAGCACCTTTGCCCAAACGTACCATCAAGACTTCACCGCCCTCAAGCCCGCTTCGTCAAGGTTGCGCAGAGAACTCAACTTCAAACTCCTCAGCATCGGTACAAGTGTAAGATTGAACCACGCAGTGTCCCTTCTCACTGCTGACATATCCTCGATTTCAGGATGAGTCCCGACTAATGAAGCGCGAGGAGCAAAACAGGGTGGCTCAAAGAGCGTTCTGAGAACGGAAGGAGAATCAAGTCCGAGATGGGAGTACTTGAGTTATTGTACTTCGATGAATTCAGTCTCAATGACCATTCCCCTCTAGTTGGAGGAGCAAGTTACAGCACTTGAAGCAAAGAACGAGACGACCACGAGCGAGAACGAGAACTTTAGAGACCTTTGGACTCGATTGAAACCCTGGCTCTGCGACGACTGACCTTTGCTTCTGACTCTGCTTCCATGCCCACGTCCTCGTCATTCACGTTCACAGTTCCCAAGTCTGCGACTTCGCTCACTCAAAGCCCCCAGTATCTTACGGATACCTCGAATCACCTATTCCTCTCCCGATCCAAACCACCTCACCCCTCCTCGATATGTCATCGAGGATGGTATTCAACCCAAGCGTCCTCAATTTGCAACGACAATCGCACTGAATGGCTTAATCTGAGCCTACAAGGCTTCTGCGACTTCGCCCACTCAAAGCCCACAGTATCTCGTGGATACCTCGCTATTTTCCTCCCTACCTTTCCTCTCCCGATCCAAACCACCTCACTCCCCTCGATATGTCATCAAGGATGGCGTTTAACCCAACGATCTCTCCTTCATGAGACGCCACAACAAATAGCCATGGATGCAGTGATGCAGGTGGACCTCGGTTTTGGTACACATACCAATAACAACAGCAATAACGACAACGATGACAACGACAACAGCATAATTCACCGTGGATGGTTCCCGTCCAATCTTACCACTATCTCCACCAACCCAACGTACTTCTCCCTGGCATGGATGTTAAAATCGCCACTTTCCCCTCCTCTGTGTCGACGAGTACTTATCCGGTCCTGCCCCTCCGAACAGAGCGCTTTCAGTTTCGATTTCAGCTCCCTACCGCCTTGGCCGGCGACCGCTTCCGATACTGGGATGTTAGACAATTTGTTAGGAGGATACTACGACCCCAAACCGCCCATGGATGTTCTTTCACTCATACAAAGCCCCCCCCCGCCCTCCCTTCAAACGCGTGATCGGGAAAGGCACGATGAAGTTGGCTTGAAGAGGGAAGGAGAACCAAAAGACGCGTCTGACGTGTATTGTAGACGGCAGTCAGGGACTATCCATAGTTGACAATCCAGCAACGTACTACCGCTCGACGCCAGTCCCCCACAGTAGTTTGCAATAGAACATGACAGACAATTACCAGTTCAAATTCCGTTGCTGTAGTCCGAAGTACGACGTTCAAACCCGCAGTAGATCAAGACCGTGATTCGCATCGTTTCGTACTATATTAACCTAAAACATCGAACATACATAAAATGCAGAAGGAGTAGGAACTCGAGAACATAGGTATGAGTCCGGTAATTAGTAACCAAGGACGATTCAAAGCACGGAAAGAAAGATGCAAGGGTTACGAGTAAGCCAATGAGACTCAATCTAATTCCTCGTTTCCGTCACCGTTACAACGGTTATCCTCGATTCTGGTAGGTGTTCTCGAAGTAGCGAGTACGGGCCATGATGAACGATGAGCAATAGGCCTGATGTTCGAGACGAATGGTCGTGGGATCCAATGTTGTTGAGCGACACTAGCGGGAGGTCCCCCATCATGATGGCGGGTGAGCAACGCATCCGACGTGACGCTGTACTCAACCGTGCTTGTGGAGTATACAGGCGTATGAATGATTGAGTCTAGAGGGTAGCTGACCGCTGAGCTTATGTTAGAGGCGCCGGCGAGAGCATTGCAGGCCCGGTTGTTATTGTTGGTGGAATGGGACGTGGCCGACACTCCAGCATTCTTAGGTGTGTTGGTATTGGATATAATGGTGTCGGACCCGATAGAGGAGATGTTCGCGTCGGTGTGGGTTGAGGTGGGGTGAACACCGTCGTCCTCATGCGTCCCTGAATGCGACGTCGTGAGCAATCCTGTGAGCTGAGTGGGGAAAGCTGGCGTGGGGAGCACGATGTTGAGCGAGGTATTATCCGAGGAAAGATCCACATCAGAGATGGTAGGAAGGGAGGGGTTCTCTTCATTCAAGGGGGCGGTAAACTGCCAGTGGGGAGTCTGTGAGGTGATCTAACAAAGGAGGCTACGTTCTACACACCTCCGGAGCCTGATTTAGATAACCACGTCCCTCTATATCTTCAAGTCCCGTTCCTGCACCGGTCTTCTGCTGTTCGTTGATATCGTGGTCTGTATTAGCGAGTATGCCTTCCATGGGAATAGCAACATCTGCTGTGAGGTAAATAGACGATTCGAGCGATGACGAGTGGTTATGTGTACGCACCCTTGGCTCGAGCACCACTGCTCGAAAGCGAGTCATCATGAGGGTCTTTTCTCTCTTGGATGGTCGATATATGTGACGAGTTGGTGTAGGTATCGTTGTCCGAGCCGGTGTAAAAAAGTGCCGTGAGTGAATAGTCGTCCGACTCGTCGTAAACATCTTCTGGGTCAGAATCAACGTGGCTTTCAGGGAATCCAGTGATTCGCTCTGCATAAGTCACTTAGAAGATATTTAATGTGTTGGCATTGGGCTCACCTTCACGTAGCTCCTTGAGTCGAGCCGAATCATCCACGGGCTGAAGGATGGGGTCATCATATCCAAGGTGTCAAGCGAAATCTGTAGTCCTCGGGTCGAAGCCTTGGAGCAGTTGATATTCATGGATGGTTTTGTACACGTGGGTAGTCCAAGAATATGAGGAGAGATAACAGTTGAGACGGAGCGCAGTTGGAAGCCCAAGGTAGTGACAAGTCTCATGTGAGAGGGGGGAGTCGCCATCTTCTCAAAAAGACCAATAGTGCAGTGAAGCGGTTTGGTATTGGAACCAGCGCTTATCATTGGGTGCGAGGGGAGGAGGAAATGGTCGAACAAAAAGGTATATTGGCTGTTGAAGTCGTCGTTGCCGTTTTGCTTTCGATTGAGAGGGGGAGCCGGACAAATAGGCATAAGGTTGGGTGAACACTGGGCAGTGGGAAATGGCATGTAAGCAGGCGGGAAACTTAAAAGGGGACATGGAAACATTATTGCACCGAAAGCCTCCAGATCGTCCTCGACATTTATTCCAAGCGCATGGAAAACGCTCCATGCTTGCGACAGCCAGGCCTCTCGTGCACACAAACCCCAATCCATAGAGAAGCATCTTCCATTGCCAAGTCGGAATCTGCTCTAACGGTTTAGATGAGAATATCTACAGTTGGGCAATGATCTCACCTGAACAAGCCATTCTCCACCAAAGTTTCCTCCAAGAGGTTGTCTAAGCTATTCCAGGTTTGATCATGACGGGCAGCAATGGCAATGGGGGTGTTGCTCAAAGTCGAGATGACCTCCGCCGTGTTCGGGTTAACTAATTCAGGCACGTAATCCAGGTACGAGTTTTTGGCTGCCATCCATACAATCAACATCCTATCCACTTCCCTTGACTTCTGACTCGAAAAGAAGCGCAACACAACGTCTTCCTGGAAAAAGTCCACAGTGGAAGGCGCGTCCCGCAATTCCTTCCACTCCCACCCCCGTATATTTGAATCCGGCCCAGCCGGACCACGGCAGATGATTCCTCTTGCAGAATCAATCCACACCTCTTCTCCCCTACATCTCCATTGCCACTGCAAATTCATGATACAACTTTTTCAATATCATCACTTTGGCTACTCACAAGTAATGTACACAAGTGCAACTCAACGGACCAAGATACATGCTTTTCAAAGTGTGCAAGCGGCACAAGCTCTGCAGGAAAACATCAGCGCCGCTCAACCATCAAAATCACCACTTACCATTCCGGAGAAGAAGAGATGGGACTGTCCCTATGTCAATGGCATATATCTGCACAACCTGGGAGGATCTAAAGCGATTTGAGTATGTACAGTGCCATGTGATCTGGTTCAACGCACAGCACTTGAGAGTAGGTCTGAAAATCTGCTTCAAAAGCCTGTAAAGAGTCACTGAGCGTGTATTCCACTGGTAACGCTGACGAGTTCTAGTTACCTTGCGTGCATCTGGCCCACTGTAGGACACCGCTGTATACACCTTACCCGGGCTCCCATCCACCTCAGCCAAACAAATGGTCCTATCGACTGTCCACTTCTCACGTTCACACTTCCAACATCGATACCTCCGGAGCATACATGGACAATCCCGCCGATACCAATTGATACCAATATCCTTCAACCGGCAGAAGTCACCTTGCCTGACATTCCGAAACTGGGTGGAACATAAGAGTTTCGCTTTCTCGCCATGGGCCAACTGAACGAAACCACTCACATCGTCAAACGCGGTGCGCTCCTTTTCCTTCTGTTGCACAATTTGGTTGATTTGGTCCCCACTGACATGCACTGTCATCATCGTCGAGCTCTCTCCCTGGGTTATCAACATTTGTCCACCCGCGGAAGAAGTGCTTGCATGATTGTAATGGTTATGCTGGTCCCCTCCAACGTGACTGAAATGACCACCATTGATAGAAAAGTTTCGGGAATTAGGGAAGAAGGTCGACATGGGGGGAAGGGGGAGAGATGAACGCAGGGGCTCAAGAAGAACAAATCCCTTATCTACATCCCCCCGAAAGAGAGATGCTGTGGTCAGCCCAAACACGCTGCATCCGGCTTTGTTCCTGTGATATGGTATTGATAGATCTTCTCACGACAGTATTTATAGTCGTGAGCTTTGTCTAGGCTCACAGCATAGCGCTCTGGGTCCTTGTCTCCCATCCCCATCCCTCTCGTACCAAAATCGCCACAACGTTTAATATTCACAATTTCCAAACCAGATAAAGAATCGTCTTGAGGAACGGCAATGTCGCAAACGTATACTGTTGAGCATGCTGATGAACATCGCTGGATACTCAAGCATTCACCGAGCGCTGTGAATACAGCTCTTCTACGTGCCATATGACCATCGAAAATCATCAGACACTTCGTTCGGAACGTCCCAGGCTCCGTAAAGGCGTCACGCCCAGCCTCCCAGCGCCCTTTGAGCCTGACTGGTAAAGAAACAAATAGCGAGATCGTCCGTTGAATCTCTACAATCATCGAGGCGATCTTTGGGGATGGAAAATGGGGTGCAGGATAATAGCGACATTCAGGCCTGCTTCGGAGTTGATGAACCACCTCTCTCTCTCATACCCATCGTGTCGAGAGTATAGGTCGGAAGGCTTGATTATCTCGCGATTGAGACTCGGCAGTTCAAACATTCACCTCGTACGAGCCACAAGGCGGGGTTCCGCAGGGAATCACGCGCACGTCTCGAAGAGGGGCAATCTGCTTTTGAGAGCGAGGAGGGAAACAAGGAAGAGTAACGAGGTTACAGCGCGCCTCCTGGGTGAAACATGTCAGCCTTTTACAGGCGCGGGTAGACAGACGGAATATTCACATAAAAGTAGGGCTTCACGTTGAGCGTGTTTCCCCCTCCCCTGATCTCGCAGATGATCCCCGGCACGTCATCCAATAAGTCTCTTTGGGTCTGACCCCCCGTTCCACAGCCTAGGGTGTCGATGGGTTGAAACACGCATACTTTCACAGTCGACCATATCATCTATCGATCAAATCACCGCAGTTCGTACATTTACAAGCGGTGTAGATGTCGAACGGTGGACTCTGAACCGTACATTACTTGCGGAAGGACTCCAAAAGCTCGTGTCGGGGACTCGAGCTTGTGGTTTGAAGAGTTGATGATACGAAGGTCAAGTTGGCTGGATGAACGCTCTGCTTGTGTGAAATCTAACGCCAAGAACAGAGTCCGAAGGTGAGAGACGTCCCTTCAGACTCGCGTCAATTACGGCTCACTCACCTTGAGCTAAATCCACCAGCGATCCAACCTCGGGGACGTGAAGGACAGCGCTTGAGGATCAAATCAGGATCCCCGGTTGCCTTATAGTAGGATACAATCTATTCCAATGATTCTGTTGTCTTCGTACCAGCCCTAGGTGGTAAGACCTATGCCGCGTGCCGAACGGATTCGATGTAGTTGCGAACAGCAGTAGTTGCCGCCTCAGTGAGTATTGCGTCCTCTCGACGATCAGAAACGATCACCTAGAGCCAATCTTGCATCCAGGGAACGCGACTGTTTCTTGGCCGAACCAAAGCCTTTACCCTCGCATTCGTTAGGGCCTGAGGCTCCCGCATCCATATGAACAAGAAGTGATCCAGTGACATTAAGAGATCAAAACAACGCGTATTCCTGCTGCGGTATCTGAGGGGAGAGGAAATCATAGAGATATCTATTAGCTGACATACGGGAGAATAGTTGAGAAACAGATATCTCACGTAGTACATCCGTGGATTCGTAGGCCCATTGGCCGCTTCTATCGAGTGGATATGTAGCCCCCCGCTGCTATCCCTAACACTTTCTCAAAGCCGTCCTTATCCAACTCCTCATACGCAGTATCTTCCCCTCAGTATTCCGGCGGTTGACGCGCGGCTAGTGCAAGAGAGATATGACACTTGTCCGAGCCCGTGATGCGAGTCGATTGGTTGATTCTGCTGAGCTACGGTCAACGCGCAATAAAGACCTTGAGCCTGAATGTACATACGCATCTCGAACTTGCACTGGTTGATATGAACACGGTTGGGTCCCATCGAATACAGATGTATCGCCGTTAGCCGTAACCGTCTCGGAGTCTGGGCCTAAATCCAACCAGAAAGAGGCAGTGGGATGGGCTCCGAGCGGGAGACATGCTGGAGGCGGAGAGAAAGCACAGTATCAACGTTGAACCATGGTTTCTGTGAGGCCCGAGGTGAGATGATGGAGGGTGATGGACGCCAAGGACATTGAACACAACGCTTTGTCAGCACTCCCGGCGTTGATCGTGACAACGACCATCACGTTGTTGGCGTCGTTGGCAATTGGCACCACCAGCCCGTGTCCCACCGTTTATGTGTGCGTTGATCCTCAAGACTCAGGACTCGGTTTTTCGATGCCCTCCTCGGACTCCAGCCCCTTCGATTGGAGATTGGGTTCGAGTTTCGAGGATCTCGACGGCTCCGAACATACCCAACTCCACGCCCATCTCAAGTTTCTCGTTTCCTTGGTCTCGACCAACACATCCTCTCTAGACTCTTGATCCCTCGTCGTTCAGAATGCCTGAAGGAAGAACGAAACCACTTCACGTACGACTGGATGGTTTTCAACTCAAAGTCACTATATAGTTCAACATCTTGCAGTCCGTCAGCACTTCCAATGTCCATCGACCCCAGGTCTCGAGTATCCCTTTCTCCTCAACCCTCGTATCGTTCTTTGCATCGTAACTCCGTCCTCAGGCCATCTAGCTCCTCAACAATACAGGGGCTCTGGATGCAATAGTCAGCTAGGAAGTCGGTGCCTTGAATGGGGAATATAACGCTGTTACGCCCTCATCCTGCGTGTTCTAACGGCCTCGTCTCACACCGTTCCGCTGATTCACACCGCTTTTTTTCTACATCCAGCTCCATCTTCAAGCTTGGTTAGACTCAGAGCGCTCCAGAACGCTGAGTGAGTGTACAATATGGGAATTCTCGTTAAACAATCCCATCAGTTTGATTGAAGGACAACCACAGAACGCATGATCCAACCCACTTGACGGATATCGTTAGTGACCATTCAGGTTCGACTGTATCGCGGTTAATGAGTCCACGCTTTGACTGTCACTACGTTGCAGAAACAAACGTACGGCCAGCACGCTACAGATCAAACACATTGTTAGATACTTCGTCCATACGAAGGCCTCGAGATGGCAGATACCGCCATAATCACAGCAGGTGGAGAACACTCAATTGCGTTTGACCGTCGTTTCAAAGTTGTACCTACAGCAGTACTAGATATTGTACAGGATCTGGCCATGTACCATAGGCATACAGTGATACGAACGGGGGAAAACATCTACTCAACTAGAAATTTGACGATATACATAGGAAACCGAGGCGCATGCTCATCCGTATTCTTGATCTCCAAAATCAAAACCACCCGAACTATTCCAATCCGCGTTCCCAGCGGGTGGTCCCGACTGCCCGTACGATGAACTTGAAGAACCAGTGGGTTCATGAGTCCAGGATTGTTGCTAAGAAGTGGTACATCCTGGAGTATGATAGGAGGTGGACAACACACATTTGTTGGCAGGCGCAACCGTGCTTGTGCAGTAGACGGGTGCTGTTGTCCGTGCATTGACAGTGTGCTCTAGATCATATTTCGAGTCATTCAATAGGCTTCACCCTTTTAGTCCCACCTTCACTGATCGAAAATATTCAAGTCTTCTGCCCTGAGGAAGCTTAATGTGGAATTCTGGCCTATGTCACGTTTTCAAACGGCTATTCCAATTTAGGTTGGGCAATGGTGACCACAGAACGCGGTGAGAACGTGTTTGACGCGTAGTTCGAGTACCAGGCGGGGTATATACAAATCTCATTCGTAGGTTGTACCAGTTACCTGACGGGTATGGACCCATAGCTCGTACAGATGCACCGAAGGAGTTCAACAAGCCATTGTCTGATGTTCACGAAGGGTCCAAAGACAACGAATATGACAATGGCTTTTACCGTACCAACTGCTGAGTCCAAACTACTCACGGAACGTCCAAAGAATTAAACAGTTGCCGAATGTTTAGATCCTATGCTCCTTAATAAGTATCATACAGCGACGAACCACGCTAATAGTAGGAACGCGAGAAAAGATGCACGAGTCGTGGGTGATCAAAAAATGAGCGCAGAAATGTAAGGCACACGAGTCGACGAGACTCAATCCAAATCGTTATTTCCGTCGGCATTACCCCAATCACGGCCAGATTCATAGGGTGACATCGACTGTTCATCCGAGGATGTGATAGCGTGTACGGGCCCTGATGGACGATGGAAGATAGACCTGACGTTAGGAACGAATGGTTGTGGTATCCAGCGTCGTTGATAAGCACTAGAAGTAGGTCCTCCTTTGATCGGAGGCCTGAACGACACATGCTCGTGGGCAGGCTCAACCATGTTTGTGGAGTATTCCTTACTGTGAATGGTCGAATCGAGAAGGGTAGCTGACCACCGAATGAGTGTCAGAGTGACCGTTGAAGGTGGGAGCATCGCGGAGCCCGTTATCGGCGGCGGTAAATGATGTTAAGGCTGCTGATGGGTTTGTACAGTTCCTTGTCCCGGACCATTCGACATCCGACTGTCGAATGAATGTAAGGTTGGTACCAAAGCCACCTGAAGAAATTCTCGAGCCAGCGTGGGTCGAGCTGGGGTCGGAACCGGCGTCTTCATAGGAACGCCCGGTCGAGGAGGTATCGGCTGAGGGAAGGTCAAAAGACTCGATGGATAGAGGGATGTGAGACTCTCGAGGCTGGCAGAGAGCGTGGCGTAGTCAACATGGATATGATCCATATCGTGCTCCTAGGTGGGCATGCTTGGTAGCGGTGTGGAAAGCTATAGCGGAGGGAATATAGGCTGGGGTTCGTCGAACACACATTTCTGTTTGGAGGCGGGGAGATGAGTCGTAAGCTGTGGCTAAGCTTCTCAACCGTCTGTTCGTCAGCGGTCTAAGAGATTCCAGATGATGCCAGATGAGGTTGGAATACAGAGGACAGCGGCTCCAGGCAGCCGAATTCTTCTGTCGACGGGGAGGGTGTTGAGAAGTGGATATGGCTGGATGCATTTAGGACTGTCAAACGCGCGCCAAGGATGCCGACAGATTCGACGCGCAGCGCCAATGGCAACATTCGTCGGCGAGGACAATCAAGTAGCCCGAGTAGACGATGTACCATCTCCATCAAAACCATTGCCCGGATCGTCCAAGACTTTCTGCCTCAGCTTCCAACACCAACGATTTTTCCAGTCCATGGCCAAGCGCATCCGGTTTCCGCTACCATCCTCTACATCCAACAGAATACATCAATCACGCGCTCCAGTCTAGGAGTTATCCCGCAGTTCGTTGTAGTAGATGTCGACAAGACACAAAGCTTTCGATATGAGGGATGGTAGTTTCCACAGCACATACGATTCGAGGGATAGGGATAGGATGTGTGCACTTGAGATGGGATGCTCGGTCTTGCTCTGGAGAAGCTCGGTTCTTGCGTGTCTGAGATGGAAGCGCCGGCGTTGAAAATGAGGAAGATTTCACGAGGGCGAGATTGTATCACCGATTTGAGGAAGGACGCGGAGGAATTGACGTCGGATGAATTGGAGGCAAAGATATCTCTTCGTGGTCGCAACCAGCCTCGAGAAGTGGACTAGGAGAAAGGCATGGCGATCCTCGTTATCGCTTTGAAGGACTCTGAATGACCGCAGAATGGTGAGTGAGAAGACAATCGTGAGGTGTGACTGGAAGCGTACCACGATCCTGCATGCCCCCAAATTTGTTCCCTCCCAAGAAAGGCATACCCAGGTTCTCGTACTCCTACTGGCCCCACCCAGTACCCTTGCCCTTTGAGCCTGTCCATCCGTTCTTAAAAGAATTTCTGACACGTTTTCTCAGGTTGACCATCCCAAGTTGGATTGGATTATGAGATTGTCGACATCCGATTGTTTCTGCCTGCCATCTATCGAGAGAGCAAGGCTTCCAAAAGAGTTTGGGCTTTGTTCGAATGGTCAACCGAGTTGGAGGGTGGAGGTTGGGAACAGACCACGGTCAGTCCCTGGCATGCCAGCGCCTAATCCTCCCTGCCTTACGCCCTCGTGTCGCGTCTCCTAAAACTCAACCTCTTCGAAGTTCGAATATCCACTCGCGGTTCTCGAGGTGGACCCCTGGTCGACGCCAAGGACAACAAGCAGCAACACTTTGTCCACATGCACGGCGTCAACTATGACCACGACCATCCGGCATAGAGCTCACATCTCTTTCATTCCGTTTCGTCAACCTCTTTCCCTTTTTCCCTTTTTTGCAAAGAATCCGTCCAATTGACGTTGCACTGTATGGCTCACACACCTGCTCGTCAGCGCTTTACTCAGTGGCACATAGCTTCGCCCTTCTTTCCTCGAGGGGGCTCAATCTCAGCCCACAAGACTGCTACGTTCACGCCCACGTCCTCGTCATTTACGTTCACGGTTCCCAAGTCTGCGACTTCACCCACTCAAAGCGCACAGTATCTCATGGATACCTCGCTGATTTCCTCCCTACCTCGAATGGCTTATTTCCCTCCCGATCCAAACCACCTCGCTCCCCTCGATATGTCATCAAGGATGGTGTTCAACCCAAGCATCCTTACTCTCCTTGACGAGACACCACAACAGACAGCCATGGATGCAGCGATGCAGGTGGACCTCGGTTTTGGTACGCAAACCAATAACAACAACAATAACGACGACAACAACAACAGCATAATTCACCTCGGCTGGCTCCCGTCCAATCTTACCACTATCTCCACCAACCCAACGTACTTCGCGCTGCCATCGATGTTCGAGTCGCCACTTCTCCCCTCCTGCCCCCACTCCCTCCTTTGTGTCGACGATTACTTCTCCCGCCCCCGCCCCTCCAGCCTCTAACAATGAACAGAGCGCTTTCGGTTTCGATTTTAGCTCCCTACCGCCTTGGCCAGCGACCACTTCCGATACTGGGACGATAGATGAATTGTTTGGAGGATACAACCCCCAGCCGCCCATGGATGTTGTTTCGATCATACAAAGCCCGCCTCCTCATCGACATCACCGGCATTGCATGCATCAGATCAAAGTTTATTCAGTACAAGGGATGGCTCATCGTCCGAGTCTGAGGCTGGGAGTGATGCAAGATATAGCTAGGAAAGAGAAGACTAGAATGGGGGATAGGATTCTCGTACGCCATCCTGTGCGTTCGAACTGCCTCGTCCCAAATCGTTTTGCTGATTGCTACCGCTTTTTCTCTACATCAAGCTCGAATAGACTCGGAACGCTCACAGAACGCGTGGTCCAACCTGCTTGGCGGATATCGTGAGTGACCATTCAGGTTCGATTGCATCGTCGCTGATGATTGAAATATCACCTTCTCGTAGGAACGGATGTACGGCTCGCACGTTACAGGTCAAACACAACGTCCAATTCTTTGTCCGCGTTAGGATCCGAGATGGCGGACATGACCATATCCAACGAAAGCCGAGAGGTGAACTTGGTCAATCGTCATTTTGAAGTTATATCTTCAGCGGTACTAGATACTTCAATACCTCACAGGGTCTGGCCATGTACCATAAGCGCAAAAGGATCGGGAAAAACAAATATACAGTCGACTCGGCATTTGACGAACGGCGAACTACATGAGAAAATGAGGCGCAAACTTATTCGTATCCTTGATTTCCAAGGTCAAAGTCACCCAAATCATTCCAGATCCCGTTGGTAGCAGGTAGACCAGACTGCCCGTACGAGGATGAGGTAGCGGATACGTGAGGCTATGATTGTTGTTGAATGGTGGCAAGTCCTCCAGAATGATAAGGGGTGGACAATGCGCTGTATCTGTTGGCAGGTTCGGCCTGACTCGGTGAGTGTAGATGCGTCTAAGCGGTCGGACTGAAAGGGTAGCCAACCGCCGGCGTGTCGGATCCGAGAGCATTGTAGAGGCTGCTACTGGTAGCCACGATCGGCGTGACTCGCGACCTCGACCAACCAGCGTACTCGGAAGTGTCGCTGATGAATGTGGTGTTGCTGGGGCCAGCGGAGTGAATGGTTGGGTTGGCATAGACTGAGCCGGGCTCAGCTCCGGCGCCCTCGTAGCAGGTCGCCACCGACTCAGGCTGGGATATCCTGAGAGGCCCTACAGGCTGTGCGATTTGGAATGGTATGGTGGCTATCCTTGAAGACGCGCTAGATGAGACCGTGGACGCCGTGTCGAAGGTGGAAGTATCATGGAAGCTATTATCGGGGGCGGTTGATGAGGGTGTATAGTTCCTCGTATTGGACCATTCGACATTTGAGCATTGAATGCCGACTGCTGGCGTGTCGAATCTAGGAGCATCGTAGAGGCTGCTACTGGTAGCCGCAAATGGTGTGAATTGCGACCTCGACCAACCAGCGTACTCGGAGGTGTCGCTGATGAATGCAGTGTTGCTGGGACCAACGGAGTGGATGCTTTGGTTGGCATAGACTGAGCCGCGCTCAGCTCCAGCGTCCTCATAGGAGGTCGCCACCATCCCAGGTTGGGGCATACTAAGTGATTCGAAGGGTTGAGCGGGGTGAAACGGTACGGTGGTCATACCCAGAGGCGTGCCGAACAAGATATCGGTCCAGGAGGGATCCATAGAGGCAGATGAACAGGAATGGAGCCCTTGGCTGGCGGAGAGCACGAGGTCGGTACAGCCAGCTAGAGGGCTTTCCATGTCGGTGGACCAGTACGCCTGGTGACTAAGGTCGGTAGAAAACATGGCTCTTTTTGGGAGTGGACAGATGGGCCGTACGCCTTCATCGGGGTTCTCAGTCGTCTGGTTGTCAGTGGTTGCGTTGTTCTTGTGATGGAGGTACTGGTGACAGGAAGTCTGTAAGGTAACCTATCAAAGAGGACGGCTAGTAATGCACCTTTGATGTCTGATCCAAATGATCATATCTTTCGATCCTTTCAGCTTGCGGTCCGTATCCTGTACCTATCCTCTGCCGCTTGCTCGCACCGCCATCTAAATTTATAGCAAATTCGCGTTCTGCAACATCTGCCTTGAGGTCGTCAGACCACCCGAACAATGAGAAAACATTGATACGCACCCTGGGTTTGAAAACTGCTGCTTGAGGCCAAGTCTGCGAGTTGCCCTTGCTCCGGGGCATTCGACAAGCCTTCTGAGCTGGGCTCGTCGTCCAAATCGGTAGAGCAATCACTACCTGAGTCGCTGGAGTCACCCAAATCGGTGGCGGAATCGCCGTCAGAGTCGCTGGTATGGTAATCTGAATCGTATACGATGAAGTCAACATGGGGATCCAAGGGTTGTCTGGAGTTTTGATCTGCAGGTGTATTATGTATGGATAGGAATAGAATGGTATGGAAATAGAATCACCTTCGTGAACCTCCTCAATTTGAGCCAGATTGATTATAGGCTGGAAGACGATGCGATTAGATCCAACATGTCGAGCGAAATCCGTGGTCTTCGGGTCAAGACCTCGGAGTAGTTGATATTGATGGATGATTTTGTAGTCATGGGTAGTCCAAGAGGATAGGCAAAAACGACAGGTGAGATGAAGCACGGTCGGAAGCCCAAAGTAGTGACAAGTCTTGTGTGAGAGGGGGGGGTCGCCGTCTTTTCGTAAAGACCAATAGTGCAGTGAAGAGGTTTGGCATTTGAACTTGCGCGTATCATTGAGTGCAAGGTAGCCACGAGGAAGCGGTCGTACAAAAAGGTATATTGGCTGCTGAAGTCGTCGTTGCCTTTTTGCTCTTGAACGAGAGAGGGAGCCTTCCAACTCGATGAAGTCAGGGTAGGTGAGCACTGGCCAGTGGGAAATGACATGTTAGCAGGCGGGAAAGGGGACATGGAAACAATAACGCACCGAGAGCCTTCAGATCGTCCTTGACAGTTATTCCAAGCGCATGGAAAACGCTCCATGCTTGCGACAGCCAGGCAATTTGTGCATTAAAACCCCAATTCAACTCAAGTGATCTTCTACTGCCAAGTTGGAATCTGCTCTAACGGTTTAGATGAGAATGTCTACAGGTAGGCAATGATCTCACCTGCACAAGCCATTCTCCAGCAAAGTTCTCTCTAAGAGGTTGCCTCCCAGCATGCCATCCCAGGTTTCATCATGATGGGCGGCGATGGCGATGGGGGTGCTGCTCAAAGTCGAGATGACCTCCGCCGTGTTTGGGTTGACTAATTCAGGCACATAACCCGGGTGTGAGTGTTTGACTGCCATCCATTGAATGAACATCATTTTCCACGACTCCCTACTCGCGAGGAAGCGCAACACAACGTCTTCCTGCAAAAAGTCCACAGTCGAAGGCATGTCCCGAATTTCTAGATCCCACCCCCCCCATATACCTGAATCCGGCCCAGCCGGACCACGGCAGAGGACTCCTCTCGCAGAATCAATCCACACCTCTTCTCCCCTACAACCCCATTGCCTCTACAAATCCATGATTCAACTTTTTCAATGTCATTACTTTGGCTACTCACAAGTAATGTATGCAAGTGCAACCCAGTGACGGACCAAGATACATGCTTTTGAACGTGTGCAAGTGGGACAAGCTCTGCAGGAAAATATGAGCGCCGCTCAGCGGCTCAACCAACGAAATCGCCACTTACCATTCCGGAGAAGAAGGGATGGGACTGCTCCTATGTCAATGGCGTATAACTGCGCAGCCTGGGAGGTTCTAAAGGGACTTGAGCATGCACAGCGCCATGTGATCCGGTTTAACGCACAGTGATGTAGAGTACGTCTGAAAATCTGCTTCAAAAGCCTGCAAAGAGTCACTGAGCGTGTATTCTGTTGGTAACGCTGACGAATTACCTTGCGTGCATCTGGCCCACTGTAGGACACCGCTGTATACACCTGACCCGGGCTCCCGTCCACCTCAGCCAAACAAATAATCCTATCGACTTTCCACTCGTCACGTTTACAATACCAACATCGATACCTTCCGCGCATGCATGGACAATCCCGCCGATACCTCTTGATACCAATATCCCTCAACCGGCAGAAGTCACCTTGCCTGACATTTCGAAACTGGGTGAAACATAAGATATTCGCTTCCCTGCCATGGGCCAACTCAACAAAACCACTCACATTGTCAAACTTGATGTGCTCTCTTTCCTTCTGTTGCACAATCTGGTTGATTTGGTCCCCACTGACATGCACCGTCATTGTCGTCAAGCTCCCTCCCTGGGTTATCAACATTCGTCCATCCGCGGAAGAAGTGCTTGCATGATTGTAATGGTTATGCTGGTCCCCTCCGACGTGACTGAAATGGCCACCATTGACGGAAAAGTTTCGGGAACTAGGAAAAAAAGTCGACATGGGAGGAACGGGGAGACGGGCATGGGGATTTCAGACGAGCTCCCTCTATATATCCCGGAAAGATGCTGTAGAGAATGATATGATCATCTCCCGATAGTTGGGAGCCAAACCATGGAAACTAAGCACCAAGTAACAGCCGTTATATTTCGTCTTTCTTGTGAGGAAATGAATATTCAATTGCCGCTAAAGGTCCAGTTCGTGACGCTCAGGCTGTTCCATTCTAGTTGTGATAACGACACAAGTCCGACTCCCGAGTGTCAATCTCGATCAGAAACCTAGATCGAACCTACCGTTTAGTGTGAAGGTATAGCTGAGCTTGGTCTCCGAATACTCGAACGCTCATCAAATACTGAGAGCTATCCATCCGACACGAAGTAGTTTATAAGCTTGAACTTGAGCATCAACGAAATGTCAGACGCACTACACTTGAGTGTGTCGTGTAGAGGTAACACCCACGAAAGGGAGTAGAGTTTCAACGCCCTCGACTAATCCTCCAGAGGGATTAGATCCTTTTGTGTCAGAATGAATATAGCGTATTCCATAGGTGTAACCGCCGAAAGTTTGGTCAGATCCGCGAGGGGAGTGGAATCATGGGCGGCGGGCAGAACTGGTACTCTGCATGTTTGCTCGCCAATTCTCTCTACGCAGCGGGATGGGGCTCGACATAAACGAGTATCATTTGAGTCATTTATGGATACATGGACTATCAAGGTTGTCCTCATTGCCTTCGCCCAATGTGCCTGGTCAACCTTCCGGGTGAGAGAAATGTTAAAATGAACAAAAAGAAACTCACTATTCCGATTCCATTCATAGCCAACGAACCAATCCCCTATTAATATTGGTGACATCTCCAGCATTTCCCTCACGAATCCGAATCCCCTGTGTCAGTTGCCACTTCAAGCGATGTGTCTCGAAACCCTCCGGAGCCATGGTACGAACGTTGTTTGAATGACACAGTCCCAGCGCTGAATATTCCCTAACAGCCACTAGAGAGCCCAATGATTGGAGATACCAACCTACAACATCGGACATTGAGGTTTCAAGAGACACGACGGACGCGAGATGAGGGCGTGAGACAAGGTGTATCAATGGAATGTTCTCACGGTTCTGCAAGCGCTCGGGAATTGTGTCCTTGACAGTGACCACGACCTCACCGATGTCTGTTTCACGTTGAAGCCTTCAAAAATTGTAGCTGCAGAATTTGTTCGAGATCTTCGAGCCCTATCTGAACATATGAATCCGGATTGAAGATGAAACAGCGGAAGTAATGGGTTATTGAGGACTGGGTCACGGTAATCGAATCAGTGAGCTTTGGAACTTTCCTCTCTCTCGATGATGCCGTCTTGCTAGTTCTAGAAGTTAACTTTTATCATAATGCGGGAATTTTAAATGTTCCTTGGGTCTTTTCACTGGGTCCAGGCGCACACATCCGCGCTTTGGTTAAGTCCTCGTTCTATATTATCCTCTCTGTAACCATGCTGATTTTAGAGACCGCGAGCTCACTTTAGTCGTGGTTTGAACGATGTGAATCCCTTTAAATAACGACACAGGTGCTCGAAATGGTAGCTCGGTAATGGAAACCGATGGAGCAAGAAGCAAAACGTTGAAGGTCAATGAACGGGTCCCGGAAGCGCGGGGATGTTGGACGGGGGCTAACGGGAATGAGTATGAGAGGATAGGACATGTATAATTGGTGAGAGAGAGACGAAGTCTGGAGATCTGGAGTCCAGAATGCTATGGTACGTCTCGGGCAAGACCTCATGGATGCCTTCTCACTTAATATCTCGCGCGCATTCAGATCGTGATGGTATATCTCTCTCTCACGTTGCGATCCTTGTACAGGACACTCCTACAATATGACAATCATTCTACATTCCTAGTCCTTACCCTTCAAACGCTGTCCAGTGGAGTTTGAGGAATATTTCGTTGCTCAAGCTTTTCACTTACCCAAGAAGACTTGACGATTGCCGTTCAATGGGTTCGATTGGTGGGATCCTTCTGTCTACCTATCTCGTGGAAGTTGTTCTGATCGCCTTGTCTTAGCTCACAGCGATATGTCCACTCATAATGTGGACAACGGTACGAGAGGCTTGGATGCTTCTCTCGCGTACAAACTGGATCGGGCACAGGTAGGTCTTACTGTGATCGCGGCAAAGGGCTGGTCTAACCACAACAAGTATCAAGTATAGAACATTGGTTCAGGCAAGGCATGCTCTGTCTTCGGCTTGATCCCCTTCACTGTGCCTGATGCTACCTGCAAGAGAACCAATGATTTGGACCTTGATTCGTTTGTTTTTCTAGTCTCTGAATCCTGATATTATTGCAATGGGCGCGGTCTTGAGAGCTACTGCATGTGGAGGACCTCTCATTCCTTACAGAGGCGGACGAGTCGATGCCATAGCCGCTGGGCCTCCCACCGTTCCTGAACCTGCCAGGACCTGGCTTCGCATACGGAGTCTTTGTGTCAACAGGGCTTCACTTGATTAAAGATGATTGCTCTCGTAGCGTCCGTTCATATACTAGGCGGTGTTCGACGACAATCACCCGGATCAGCGAATGAATTTGGCTGACGAGCGGAAACCATACAATAGGTTCCAACAAGGTATAGGTGATTACAAGCCGTCAAACGGCCGCGTTTGCTTTGATTGTGCAACAAAACCCACCGGATGCGCGGTCTTGACGCGTCTGACGCGTAGTTCAAACGTTCGGCGGGGTGTATCCAGCCTGGTACACGCGCCAATCCATTCGTGGATAGGAAACGAACATGTAATGTCCCAAAAAGAGCTCTATGAACCATCATAGTCAACGTTCGCTGCTCGTGAGGGTTCGGCGGCAGTGAATGTGACTATGACCTTTTGATCAGCGCAGTCTCAGCTCTCTTTCACTTCACTCAATGGTATGTGTATTCTCATATTCTGGACAATAGCAGTCTTATTTGGGTCTCCATCTCACCGATCACAGCGGCCAAGTTACATCTCGTTTTCTCTCGTGCTGCATCTTTGCTGAAGTGTAGCTTGTGCCGGAACTTGGTAGTATTGGAAGGGTTCGGGATGGGCGACGACCACTATAATATACAGGTACGACACAAACGGCTATTCTGACAACTTTACTATGCGGCAGATCGTTGCGACATAGTAGGTATTCACTGGAGTCACTAGTGACTACTGTGAACTCTGACGCTTCCCCATGTGAAAGTTGTGGGCGCCGGTTCGTAACCTGCAGATGAGGACACACAAATGACATCATAGAGATACCTTTATGTACCTCGATCCTTTCAGCTGTTTTTTCGGGCGTATCTATCAGGTGATATTGATTACATGCTATCGCCTCGGCCAACAGCTTGTTCATATTTCCGATATGGGATCTAAAGGCATCCGGCACAAGTCACATTCCGTGTTCAATGAACCAGCTCGAGTTGGAAAAACTGCGCGGGTGATGACCGGAAACGATGAGCGCTGAGCAGTGAGAGGCTAAACACAGACAAATTGTCACAGTCCTTTTCTCAAGCATGATTCAACAGCTAGCTGATTGAACTATCTCTGTGGGATGGAAGTGAGCACACGCACCATATTTGCGGCGGGATTGAGAGCAACCCGAGGGATAGTTGAGGTATGGAAAAGGATATGTATTTAGCACGCCCAGTTACTAGATATGATACGTGCGACGACGTCCCATTCCTTTAACTTATGGTACAGAGTACGCGAGAACACCTCATCGCAGGGCAAGCACCACTGGGCAGATATATAAATTGCACTAGTATATATATGTCGTGTATCGTACGGAAGCTGGGGAGAATAGTAAGCCACATGCGTGAATACGACGATTTACTTCTAGTACAATCCCTCATACGCACTATGGATCTCCTGAAGCTTCATATAATTCACAATGACTCATGCAATCCATAGTGTATCCAAGCGAATATCTACAAGTCGGATCAACCAGCCAAAAAAAAAACCGGATCGGTACCAGATCGTGCCGTCGTCACTTTCACTTGCTCATGGAAGTACAGACAGCTTGAGTAACCAGAAATTTGCATTGGATCATATGATATAGACACCGTACCAAGAGATTTAAACAGGTATGTAGAACATCAAAGCACGGCCACAGACCACAGAATGATAAAGAGACTCATACAATGGGATAAGTATAAACAGAGTACGCACAGCGCGCTACGCAGTCGGGTTGAATATTGACCTCAATAAACCGATGGAGAAGCGACTTACCAGCACGAAAGGTCGGAGGTCTCGGTAGAAGTGAATTGGATGACGACAAGCCACAATCGAGGACCGAGATCGCGAGACGTTGACGAATCTTATCCATATATACCTGCTTGGAATAATTAGGTGCATTTCCGAGCGAACAAGACCGAAACATACGTGGATCGGTATGGGGCGAGTGCGCCGACGAGTGGCTATGTTCTGGTACCAGCTCTTGACAACATCAGCAGTAGTGCTCAATGTTCGTTCAGTACAGGGAAAGGTATTTGAGATATTGGGACCAGACGGGCCACGAGGGAAATTGAGTCTTGATGGCTGCTTCTCATTAATTTGAGCAGGGTGCTATTGGATCCTAAAAAATGTTCGAAATTCTGGAGGAACGAAATATGAAGGATCTACGCACGGAGTGAACGCTGAGCCCAAACTATTCCAGCATTTCGTTGACGAGTCTTTGTATAAAGCAGCAGCAACCGGTGACAGAGACGATGGTGGTGGGGAGAAAGGGTGAGAGGCCGGTTCTGGTCGAAGGTGCTGGCCTTGTGTAGCCCAAGCCGTTGTCGACATGAAGTTTGAACGCGTCATGATTCCGTCATTGAGGTCAAAACTTGGGCGGTGGGGCGGACATGAATTCGAGGCGAGAAAGTGGGAGTCCAAGCGGGATGAGGAAGATGGTGTGGACGCTGGTGGTGGTCGAGGAAAGAGGTGTGAGTTGGCCCAAGCAAACGATGACGCATATGACGCAAGTCTGGGACATGAGCAAAATTGCGGGTGAGGATGAGGTTGGAATACAGAAGGGAGCGGCTCCAAGCAGCCGAGTTCCTCTGTCGACGAGGAGGGTGTTGAAAAGGGAATACAGCTGGATGCATTCAGGACTGTCAAACGTTCGCCATGTATGCCGACAGATTTGATGCACACCGTGGTTGGCAGCGTTCGTCTGCGAGGACAATCAAGTAGCCCCAGTAGACGATGTACCATCTCCATGAAAAACATCGCCCGGATCGTCGCCTCGGCTCCAAACACCAACGACTTCTCCAGTCCAAGCGCATCCGTTCTCCGATACCATCCTTCACATCCAACAGACTCCAACGGTGATCTACTCCATTGTAAGGCTTATCCCGTAGTTCGTCGTAGTGAATGTCGACGAGACAAAGCTCTCGTTATGAGGGACAGTCACAGCAAATATTATCTGCAGGATAGAGATAGGATATGTGCGCTTGAGATGGAATGCTCGGTCAAGTTGCTCTGGAGAAGCTCGGTTCCTGCGTTTTCGAGATGGAAGAGTCGGTGTTGAGGACGAGGAAGATGTTTACGGGGCGAGATTGCATCACCGATTTGAGGAAGGACGCGGAGGAATTGACATTGGATGGATTGGAGGCAAAAACATCTCTTCGTGGTCGCAACAAGCCTGGAGAAGCGAACTGAGAGAAGGGCATGGGGATCGTCATCGGTCTGGAAGAGTTCTGACTGAGCGCGCGGAATGGTGAGTGAGAAGACACTCGTGAGGTGCGACTGGAAGCGTACCACAATTCTCCATGTCCCCAAAGCTGTTCTCTCTCACAACAAAATCATACCCAGCTTCTTTTACTCTCAATCGCCACCATCCAGTATCCCTGCACTTCCTGAACCTGTCTATCCGTTGTTTGAAGAACCTCTGACGCGTTTTGTCAGGTTGAGCATCATCTAAATGTCGACCGAGAGCTCGAGTTGGATTAGGATTATGGGATTGCGGATATCCGATTGTTTCTGCCTATCGTCTATTGAGTGAACAAGGGTTCCAAAAGAGTTTGGATCTTGTTCTATGCTGGTGTGTTCGAATGGTCGAACGCAAATTGGATGTTGTTGTGAGCTGGTGGATGGGAACAGATCGCGGTCAGTGCTTGGCATGCGGGCGCCTGATCCTTCCTGCCTAACGCCCTCATGTCGCGTCTCCTAAAACTCAACCTCTCCAAACATCTGACTCTCTGAATCGCAGTTTTCGAGGTGGGCCCCTCGCCGATGCCAAGGACAACAAGCAACAACACTTTGTCTCCATGCACGGCCTCGACTACGGCCACAACCATCTCGTCGGCACCACCAACCTCATGTCTCTTTTCGTTCATTTTCCCTTTCTCATTTTTGTAGAGAAGCTCTCAAGACCTCAAGATCATTGCTCGCTCAACAATCAAACTGTCACTTGTGCTGAATGGCTGGCACACATCTAGTCGCTCGTTGGCTCTTTCCTCGGCGAATAGCTTCGCTCCTCTTTTCCTCGAGGGTTCGGACGTCTAAATCACCGAATGAGTCAACCTCTCGACAAGGATTTCCGGGTTGAACAAGGTCGTTGTTCCCAAGGTTCCATTGACGTTATACTCAAGTAGCCCTTAACAAATAGGCGAGGGTCCTGACTTTCTCTCTTCGCTTCCTCCAGTACCTTTGCACTATCACGCCGTCAAAACTTCCCAACCCTCAAGCCCGCTTCGTCAAAGTGTCGCTGAGATTTCAATTCCGAAGTCGTCGGCATTCTTATCTTCTATTCTCCAACATCCGGTCGGAATGACACAATCTTCACAAACCAGAGATCTCTGCAAATCAGAGCTAGTAAAATTTGCAACCTCCCTTACTAGCTCACATCGCCTCGGATAGCACCTAAGCAACGCCCATATTCTGAATGCCTGGCAGGAGGAGAAGAGGGAGTGTCCATGGACGTAGACCTTGTAATTGAAGCAAAGGACAAGGATCGAGCTGTACTGGAGTTATACCGCCTGTACGGGTTGGAAGAAGTCGAACACCGCTCGTATCAAAGGAACCTCCGAACGAATCACTCGCTGACACTTTATTCCTCTATCGTTTTCCGCAAAATCTCTTCGGCCTCTAAAGGAACATCAGACAAAGCAAACGAAGGGGTGCAAGTCGAACCAAAGGAAGAAAGCAGAAGGGCATGCGGACGATACGTATGATGACAGCGAACTATCGGCTGAGGCATTGAGGATTGAACGTGAACCTCGGGCTTAACTTTCATCCTGCCCCTCGGACGTCCTCTCAGTGCAAAGACGCAAGTCCGACAATGACTCTCACTCCCTGGGTAATCATGAGGAAGTACAGGCTATCACCGACTTGTAAGTTCTCGCCAAGAATCTTCTGGTACGTTGGTCTTCGTATCCGACCCGTTCTGGTATCAACCTGATTTTTTTCACGTTGATCTCAGACCTTCAAACGCGTAACAGGGAGTGACACGATGAAGCTAGCTCGGAGAGGGAAGGGGGAACCAAAGGACGCGTGGTTTGACACGTTTGACGCATATCGTAGACGTCAGCCAGGGAGTAACCATAGATGGTGATCTAGCAACGTACCGTTTGACGCCAGCGTTCCGTAACTCGACACATCACTTTCATGGTTTCAACAGAGTTCGACAGACGATCACCAATTCGATTTTCGATGCTGTAGTCTCCTCTTGTTCCTGTGAGGGCATCGAGATGGCAAACAGGCCTCAAGGCTCACCGTACCGTCCAACCTCGCGGGAAGTTGGCCAAATGTCATAAGCTTTATCCTATCAAAACAATACTGTACAGAATTCAGTCGCAGGAGCACGATAGAATATACGAGTCGGGTAGGTAGTAATCAAGGACGATTCGGAGCACAGAAATGGAAGAAATTCATGTCGATGAGACTCAGTCTAAGTCTTCGTTTGCCTCCTTGTTCCGACGGTCATCCTCGATTCTGATATGTGACCTCGATGTAGCAAGTACAGGCCATAACGGACGATGAGCGATTGGCCTGATGTTCGAGATGAATGGCCGTGGGATCCAATGTCGTTGAGAGACACTAACGGGAGGTCCTCCATCATGATGACGAGTGAGTGATGCATCTGCGATGGTATACTCAACCGTGCTCATGGAGTATACAGGCGTATGGATGGTTGAGTCTGGAGGGTGGCTGACCGTTGGGCTTATGTTAGAGGCGCCGGCGAGAGCATTGCAGAGGCTGTTATTGTCGGTGGAATCCAGGGACGTGGCCGACCATCCAGTATTTTTGTGTGTGTCGGTCATGGATATAATGGTGTCGGACCCGATGGTGGAGATGTTCGCGTCGGTGCAGGTTGATATAGGCTGAGCACCGTCCTCTTTACGCGTCTCTGAATGTGACGTTGCAAGCGATCCTGTGGGCTGAACGGGGAAAGATGGTGTGGGGAGCACAACGTTGAGTGAGGTACTATCCGAGGAGGGAACCGTCCCGGAGATAGATGGAAGGGAGGGGCGCTCTGTGGTCAGGGTGGGGAGGGTGGTATACTGCGGGTAAAAAGTTCGTGAGGTGATAGAACGAAGGAGGTAATATTTAACACACCTCGAGTACCTGATCCTGACGCTGTTCACGTCTCTCTATTCCTTCGAACTCTCCCGCAGATCCAGCATCTGCCGTCTGCCGTTTCCCAGCACCACGGTCAGTCTTCGTGGTGAGTTTGCTTGTCATGGAAACGGCGGGATCTGTTGGAAGGTCAATAATACAATTCGCGCAATAATGAGCTATAAGTTATACGCACCCTGGGTTCGAGCATCGCTGCTTGAAAGCGAGTCTTCATGAGGGTCATTTCTCTCTTGGATGTCCGATATATGTGCCGTGTCGGTGTACGTATCGTCATCCGAGCCGGCGTAAAAGAGTGCTGTGAGTGAATGATCGGCCAAGTTGTAAACATCTTCTGGGTCGGAATCGGCATGGGGCTCAGGCAATCCAGCCACTTGTTCTGCAGAAGTTGCTTAGAAGACAGTCAACGGTTTGGCATTGGGCTCACCTTCACTCAATTCTTCAAAATGAACCGAATCATTCATGGGCTGGAAGATGGGGTCATCACGTCCAATGTGTCGAGCAAAGTCTGTAGTCCTCGGGTCGAAGCCTCGGAGTAGTTGATATCCATGGATGGTTTTGTACACGTGGGTAGCCCAAGAGGATGAGAGAAAATGACAGGTGAGATGGAGCGCAATTGGAAGCCCAAGGTAGTGGCAAATCTCGTGTGAGAGGGGGAAGTCGCCATCTTCTCGAAAAGACCAATAGTGCAGTGAAGAGGTTTGGTATTCAAACCAGCGCTTATTATCGGGTGCGAGGTAGCCACGAGGAAATGGTCGAACAAAATACCTATCATTGGGTGCGAGGTAGATGGGAGGAAGCGGTCGAACAAAAAGGTATATTGGCTGTTGAAGTCGTCGTTGCCGTTTTGCTTTTGATTGAGAGGGGGAGCCTTTCAAGTCGATGCTACTAGGGTTGGTGAACACTGGGCAGTGGGAAATGGCATGTTAGCAGGCAGGAAAGGGGATATAGAAACAACAACACACCGAAAGCCTCCAGATTATCCTCGACAGTTATTCCAAGCGCATGGAAAACGCTCCATGCTTGCGACAGCCAGGCGTGTTCTGCACACAACCATTGATCTATAAAAAACCATCTTCCATTGCCAAGTCGGAATCTGCTCTAACGGTTTAGATGAGAATATCAACAATTGGGCAATGATCTCACCTGCACAAGCCATTCTCAAGCAAAGTTCTCTCTAAGATGTTGCCAAAGCCATCCCAGGTTTGATCATGAAGGGCAGCAATGGCGATAGGGGTGTCGCTCAAAGTCGAGATGACCTTCGCCGTGTTCAGGTTGTCTGATTCAGGCACGTAATCCGGGTACGAGCTTTTGGCTCCCATCCCTCTAATAAACATCCCATCCACTTCCCTCGACTTCCTACTCGCAAAGAACCGCAACACAGCATCTTCCTGCAAAAAGTCTACAGTCGAAGGCAGATTTCCCAGTCCCATATTATCATCCCGCGACCACCCTTGTATACGTGAATCCGGCCCAGCCGGACCACGGCAGATGATTCCTCTTGCAGAATCAATCCACACCTCTTCTCCCTTACATTTCCATTGCCACTGCAAATTCATGATTTAATTATTTCAATGGCACTACTTTGGCTACTCACAAATAATATAAGCAAGTACGACCGAATGAACGAAGATAAATGCTCCTCGAAGTGTGCAAGCGGCACAAGCTCTGCAGGAAAACATCAGTGCCGCTCAACCAACAAAATTGCCATTTACCATTCCAGAGAAGAATAGATGGGACTGTTCCTATGTCAATGGCATATATCTGCGCAACCTGGGAGGATCTAAAGTGATTTGAGTATGGACAGTGCCATGTGATCTGGTTCAACGCACAGCACTTGAGAGTAGGTCTGAAAATCTGCTTCAAAAGCCTGTAAAGAGTCACTGAGCATGTATTCTGCTGGTAACGCTGACAAGTTCTGGTTACCTTGCGTGCATCTGGCCCACTGTAGGACACCGCTGTATACACCTTACCTGGGCTCCCATCCACCTCAGCCAAACAAATGGTCCTATCGACTTTCCACTTCTCAAGTAGTTTACAATACCAACACTGATGACTCCCGAGCATGCATGAACACCGCCGATACCGATTGATACCAATGTCCTTCAACCGGCAGAAGTCACCTTGCCTGACGTTCCGAAACTGGGTGGAACGTAAGATTTTCACTTCCCCGCCATGGGCCAACTCAACGGGACCACTCACATCGTCATACTTGGTGCGCTCCTTTTCCTTCTGTTGCACAATCTGGTTGTAATGGATATGTTGGTCCCCTCCAACATGACTGAAATTACCGCCATTGATGCAAAAGTTTCGAGAATCAGGAAAATAGGTCGACATGGATGAAACGGGGAGAAATGGACACAGGATCTCGAGAAGAACAACCTCCTCATATACATACATCACCCCGAAAGGGAGATGCTGTGGTCAGTCCAAACACGCTGCATCTAAACTTTGTTCCAATTGACAGATCTTCTCCCGATAGTACTCAAATAGACATGAACTCGTCTAAGCGCACAGTAAAGCGCTCTCGTGCTCCTTCCCCCCTTCACCTCCCCCGTACCCTCAGTACCGTCGCAACGTCCGATATCTGACATTTCCCAGGCTTGAAAAGAGTCGTCTGGTGCGGCAATGCGCGATACCTATCCCGTTACGCACACAGAAGAGAACCGAGTGTCTGTGAATATTTCCAGTCCAGAGTACTCACCAGGCGCTGGTAACACAGCCCTTCTTATTGATTTATGAGGTCACCGCACGTTGGTCGCCCGTTCACTTGTTGCTTCGTATCCTCCTTGTTCTTGAACGTGCCATGAGTCTCTACCCGTCAATCCCACTCCGCTGAATGTACCCAGTCGTCTCGACCAGTAATAGAACAGATAGTAAGGGATCAGCCGTTGAATTTCCCCAAGAATTGAAATGACAGTCAGAGTGGGAATGGCGCCGGGGAACAGCTCTCCTGCACCCGTCAGATCGAGGATATAGGTCAGCAGATTAGAGAGCCTCACGAGTCGCTATCGAGTCGGCGTTTCACCTCGTGCAAACTGCCAGACGAGGTTGCGAAGGGAATTATATGACGAAGAGAAGGATTCTGTTCGTGCGTGAGGGGTGAAGAGAGCAGCGAGGAAGAGTGATGAGATCACATGGTGCATCCTAGATGAACATATGTCAGCCTTTCGTAGGTACGTTAGACGGTGGGTTCATCCATACGAGTAGAGCCCCACGTACAGCACTGTCCTTCCTTCCCTGACCGGCACATGCCACATCGTCCGACGTGTTTCCTCGACTTTCCGTTCCACGGCCCGCGAATCTGATGAGCCCGAACGTGCCTGCTTGGATACACCGTTAAGGACGTCGTCTTCGTAATCATTTTTGTATTGAGGTCGGATTGACCACACGTTTATACATCTTCAGGCGGCGTGAATGTCGAATGATCATTGGTGGATAGTTGCAAAGTCCATTACTTATGCTAGGACTGCGAAAGCTCGTGTCGAGAGTTTGGGTTTGTGACTAGACGCCGAGCACCGACTGAAGGAGAAGAGCCGGGGGGATACGCGCAGTCGAGTTGGCTTGGTGAAGTCGAGAGCTAAGATCAAGAACCAGAACAATGTGAGAAATACCCCTTCAGATTCGAGTCGATTATGGCTCACTCACCTTCAGCCAAGTATCCGCTGGTGATCCAAACTTAGTAACGTGAATGAGTGTCTAAGGGCTGGATCAGCATCCCCGGTCGCTTCGAGCGACCATTGAAGTCGTGTTAGTAGAGAAGACAGTCACATCTTTTACAATGTTTCTGTCGACTTTGGAATAGTCCCAGGTGGTAATGCGTATGCAGCCTGCCGGGCGGATTCGGTGTAGTCGAGAACAGTTGCCTGACCTGCCGCCTCAGTGGGTATTGCGTCCTCTCGACGAGCAGATACGGTTTTGCAGAGCCAATATTGCATCCCGAGAGAGCGACCGTTACGCGTTTGGGCCAAAACAAAACCTTCATCCTCGTATTCGTTAGAACCTGAGTCTTCTACATCCACTTTGGCGAGGAGCATTCTGGGGACATGAAGGAATCACAGTAAGATATATTCCTCTCGAGGTACCTGTGGCGGAGGACATAATAGAATAACTATCAGTTGACATACGGGAGGATAGTTAAAAAACAGAAATCTTACCTAGTACATCTGTGGATTCGTAGGCCCATTGGCCGTTACCGATCCGTCTATCTAGTATATATGTATCCCCCCGCTGCTCTCTGACCTGCGGTTCTCAAGGTGGTGGTCGACGCCAAGGACAACGAGTAACATCGCTTTGTCAGCATGGCATGGCATTGACCACGACCACGACCTTCTCGTTGGCACCGCTGACCTTGCCTCTCTTTCGTTCCTTTACTCTGTCTCTTTTCTGCCAGGAACCTACATCTAATTGCCCTCGAAATCTTAGAATCATGACCTCAGCTCGTCCAGTCAACATTCAAACCTCCCAGCACTGAATGGTCCTCACCCATTCGCCCGTTGGCTCTCCCTTGGCGTTGTCAAACACCCTTCTCGAGTCTTTTCTCTCGAGGATTTGGATGTCCACAGCACCGGATGGATCAATCCCAGTCTCCAATACCAATAAAAACGCGTCGAACCCGATTCTCGACAACAAATTCGCCAGGTACCCCTTAACAGGCAGTCCCGAGCCCTGAATACCTCTTCTGTTTTACACCGTCACCACGTCAAGACTTGCACGCCGTCAAGCTCGCTTCATCAAACTCTCTCGCCATGATTCAAACTCGTAAGCATTCCAACCTATCTTTGACTCTCCAAAATCCGGTCAAAGCTACTTATTCTCGACAACTTGCGCAGATATGAGGTCCCTGCAATGGAGTACCGTGAGCCCGAGCAAGTAAAACGTTCGCAATCTCTTTTGCTGCCCCATATCGCCTCGGATGGCACTGAAACAACACCCAAGTTCTATGCATGGACAGGAGAACTCCTGGTACGTCGGTCTTCATCTCTAACCCTTTAGAGTGTCGCCCTGAATTCGTCTGTTGCAGCCTTCAAGCGCGTAACCGGGAATGACACGATGAAGCTATTTTGGAGAGGGAAGGAGAGGGAAGGAGGCACCAAAAGACGCGTGATTTGATACGTTTGACGCGTATCGTGGACGACAGTCAGGGAGTATTCATAGTCGGTGATTTAGCAACGTACCGCCTGACGCCAGTTTTCCGCAATAGTGTGCAATTGAACACGATAAACGATTGACAGTTCAAATTTTGTTGCTGTGGTCCGAAGATCTGGAGCACGATACCCAAAATCGCAGGAATTCGAGACTGTGATTCAAATGTTGAACTATATTAACCCAAAATATTGTACATACGTGAACTGCAGAAGGAGCGGGAACATAGGTACGAGTCGGGTGGGTAGCAACCAAGGACGATTCGGGGCACGGAAAGAAAGATGCAAGGGATACGAGTAAGTTAATGAGACTCAATCTAAGTCTTCGTTTGCATCCTTGTTACGACACTTATCCTCGGTTCTGGTAGGTGACCTTGGAGCAGCAAATACGGGCCATAACGAACGACGAGCAATTGACCTGATGTCCGGGATGAATGGCCATGGTATCCAATATCGTTGAGCGACACCAACGGGAGGGCGGGTGAGCGACACATTTGCGACGGTGTACTCAAGCGTGTTCGTGGTGTATAATACAGGCGTATGAATAGTTGAGCCTGGAGGGTAGCTGACCGCTGAGCTTATGTTAGAGGTGCCAGCGAGAGCATTGCAGGCCCGGTCGTTATTGTTGGTGTAATGGGACGTGGTCGACCATCTAGCATTCTTATGTGTGTCGGTATTGGATATAATGGTGTCGGACCCGATAGAGACGTTCGGGTTGGTGTAGGTTGATATAGGCTGAGCACCATCCTCTTTATGCGTCTCTGAATGTGACGTTACAAGCGATCCTGTGGGCTGAACGGGGAAAGATGGTGTGGGGAGCACGACGTTGGGTGAGGTACTATCCGAGAAGGGAACCGTCTCGGAGACAGAAGGAAGGGAGGGGCGCTCTGTGGTCAGGGTGGAGAGGGTGGTACACTGCCAGTAGAAAGATTGTGAGGTGATAGAACGAAGGAGGCAATATTTAACACACCTCGAGTACCCGATCTGTATGCTGTTCACGTCTCTCTATTCCTTCGAACTCTCCTCCAGATCCAGCACCTGCCGTTTGCCGTTTGTTGGCGCCATGGTCAGTCTTCGTGGTGAGTTTGCTTGTCATGGATACGGCGGGATCTGTTGGAAGGTCAATATACAATTCGCGTGATAGTGAGTTATAAGTTTTACGCACCCTGGGTTCGAGGATCGCTGCTTGAAAGCGAGTCTTCTTGAGGGTCGCTTCTCTCTTGGATGTTCGATATATATGCCGAGTTGGTGTAGGTATCGTCGTCCGAGCCGGCGTCAAAAAGTGCTGTGAGTGAATAGTCGTCCAAGTCGTAAACATCTTCTGGGTGGGAATCAACGTGGGGCTCAGGCGATCCAGTGATTCGCTCTGCATAAGTCACTTAGAAGTTAGAAGATATTCAATAAGTTGGCATTGGGCTCACCTTCATGTAACTCCTTGAATCGAATGGAATCGTCCACAGTCTGAAAGACGATGTCACCGCATCCGAGATGTCGAGCAAAATCTGTAGTCGTTGGGTCGAAGCCTCCAAGGTGCTGATATCGATGGATGATTCTGTAGCATTCATTAGTCCACTGGAAGGTGGGTTGCTTGTAACCCGAGAGATAGAGCGTAGTTGGAAGCCCAAAGTAGCGGCAAGTCTTGCACGAGAGGGGGAATTCGCCATCATCTCGAAAAGACCAATGGTGCATTGAAGAGGTTTGGCACTCGAATTTTTCCTTATCATAGAACGGGAGGTTGGAAGGAAGTGGGTGGACAAAAAGATATATCGGTTGTTCAAGTCGTCGTTGCCATCTTGCTCTTGATTGAGAAAGGGAGCCTTTCAAAGTCGCGCGTTTAAGACAGTTGAGTTCTGGGGAATGTTAGCAGGAAGAGAAAACGAGAAGATAACAACGCACTCAAATCCCCGATATCGTTCTCAAGAGTTATCCCAAGTGCATGAAAAATACTCCATGCTTGCGACAGCCAGGTGTGTTCTATATTGAACAGCGTCTCCTTCCCCAACTGAAACCACCTTCCATTGCCAAGTCGGAATCTGCTCTAATGGTTCAGATAAGGCCATGTAGTAAAATTGGGAATAATCTCACCTCGTCAAGCCATTTTTCAACAAAGTTTGATCTAGGAGGGCTGAGTGGTCGGAAGAGTTGTTCCAGGCTAGATCATGATGGGCAATGGCAATGGGGGCGTTCTTCAAAGTCGAGAAGACCTGCGCCGCGTTCGGATTGACCGATTCAGGCATCTTCCTCCGAAACGTCCGATTGATTGAGGTCCAACCATCGATAAACAGCCGATCCAGTTCTTTGGACTTTTTACTCGCGAGAAAGCGCAAAAACACGTCTTCATGCAAAAGGTCCACAGTTGAAGGCGCGTCTCCAATTTCTCTATACAGCCGCACCTCTATCTCTGAATCTGGCCCCGCCGGACCACGGCAGATGATTCCTCTCGCAGAATCTATCCATAGCTCTGCCCTATCGCAATCCCATTTAATCTGTGAATACATGATTCAATTGCTCCCATACCACCGCTCTGGCTACTTACATATAAACTGTCCGCAAACCACCTACCCAGCAAGCCTGCATCCTTCATAAAGTGTGCGTATGGTACAAGCTCTGGCCATAAATATCAGCTATGCTCAACCATCAAAATCACCACTTACCATTCCGAAGAAGAAGAGACGGGACTGTCCCGATGTCAATGGCGTATAACTGCGCAACCTGGGAGCTTCTGAACAGATTTCAGTACACGCAATTTTGGAATAGGACTGGACGCACAATACATCAGTGCAGCTCCTAAAATCTGCTTCGAATGCCTTCGGAAAGTTGCTTAGCAAGTTTTGGGTTTAGGATGTGAATACCTACTATGCGTGCGTCTGGACCACTGTACGACAGTGCTGTGTACACCCGACCCGGAGGGCTTCCATCTACTTCAGCCAAACAAATAAATTTATCAACTTTCCGGCAACAACATGCCTCGCACTTCCATCCTTGCCCGACCAAATCCCTGTATTTGCTGCACTGGCAAACCCGGGGATATTGATTGACACCTATATCTTTTAGCCGGTAGAAGTCGCCACGCTTAATATTTCGGTACTGGGACCTGTAAGCCTCACGCTTCCTCGCAAGCACAACACGACTCACATCGTCAAACACGGTATGTTCCTTTTTCTCCTGTTGAACAAAATGGTTGATTTGGTCCCTGCCGACGTGAACCGTCATCATCGTCATCGAGCTCGTTCCCTGGGTAATGACCGTTTGTCCATTCGCAGAAGAGGCACTTGCATTGTTGTAATGGTTATGTTGGTCCCTTCCAACATGACTGAAATTACCGCCATTGATAGAAAGGTTTCGAGAACCGGGGAAAAAGGTAGACATGGGAGAAATTGGAGGAAATGGGCACAGGGTCTCGAGAAGAACAATTTCCTCATACTGTATACATCCCTTCAAAAGGGAGATGCTACGGTCAAGCACCGAACATGCCGCATCCACGCATTTGCGGTGGTGCTATAGTGATCGATAGATCTCCCCTGATATTGTACACCATGGACCCTGTCTGAACCGACAGGAAAGCGCTCTCGTGCCTCGTTCCTCTCCTTACCTCCCCCTACCGGCACTATCACAGCGTTCATTGTCCGACAATTTCAGGCTCAAACAAAGGTCGTCCCGAATGAGGGGGCGACAATAATGCTGTTGACTGTGAACATACGAACTGTCCTTGTGAGAAACTCAAGCACTCACCGAACCCTGACCACAGCTTGTCCGACATTCGATCGATGACTCTGTTGACCTCGTTGTTCCAACATGCCACACCAATCACCTGTCCATTTTTCCTACTCGATTTGGTTCAGAACACGCCAGCGTCAGAAACTTGACCAGTCTTTCAAGCCTGCTGTCTCGATGAGTACGGAAATGAATAGTAAGAGCACATTGAATTTCCATAAAACAATCGTTAGAGCCGGAAACGGCGTGCTAGATATCTCACCCGTGCCCGTTGGATTGAAGATGTTAGTATCCCACGTTACACTCCGCAGGAGAGGCGATCTGGATTCTGTTCGCGAGGGAGAGACCACTGCGCCGGAGTGGAGTGAGATGAAAAGCGATGAGGCTAAACGCCGCGTCCTCGCCATAGGTGAACACATTCTAGCCTGTCGCGGACGCAGATAGACAAATGCTACGTTCACATATGGTCAGAGCTTCGCATTCAACTTTCATTCGTACTCTACGTGTCTCCTTGACCTTTCGTTCCAAGGCCTGTGGATTTAATGACCTATACAGCGCCTACTTGTACACATGGTCGACCATGTCGTCTTCAATTTGACGGACCACCACTTTGTACATCTTCAGGTGGTGAAGACCTCGAACGGTAGATCTTTAGATCATGCATATGACTACTTGCAGAAGGATTGCGAGAGCTTCTGAGTGTTTGAGTTTCATTTTGGTTCAGTCGATCAAGATGGAGGCTGGTGATGGCACGACGATGGCGGTGGCTTGGTCAACGTGAGACCTAAGAACGAAGAAAACAAAAACCTGAAAGTGAGAAATCTCCCATCATTGGCTCGAGTCAATTACGGCTCACGCACCTTCAGCCAAATTCCACCAGCGATCCAACCTCGTTACTGGTGGCACGAGTGTGTCGAAGTGACGGTTCATGAAAAGAATACCGGTAATCGTCCTATTGCCGTGACTTTTCAATATTTCTATTTATCAACTTTAGTTTGGCGCTGATTCCGAAGACAGCGAGTGAATTCGGTGGGCTTGCGATCGCCTGGCGTATTGCATCCTCTCGACAACGAGCAACAGTTGGAAAGTCTGAGGATGTGACCATTGCAGATTCTTGGGTGAACTGGAGCTCCTGACCTCGCAGAGCCCGGGCCTGGTCCATACAAGCAAGCGGTGTTCTAGGGACATTCAAGGAAATGAAGACAACATATATTTCTGTTCGAGTTCTGAGGGGAGAGCAGAGCAAACAGTCTTTGAGTTCACATACGGTGATATGGATGAGAAAACAAGGATCACACCTATTACATTCGAATTCACCAACCAACAACGACGCTTCTATCGGGCCTCGTTGCTATCCCTATCGCCCTCTCCAAATCCTTTTGATCGAGCCTCCCAAACGCTGAGCCCGAATATCCGATAGCCCAGGCGATAGTTTAACCTTCGTCTCGCTCGTATCGTAGTCGCATCTAAAGTTTCGGTGTTCAAGAATTTCCGGGCTTCGCCGCGTTCATACTGAATGTCGTTCAAAAGAGAAGAAACCTAAATTGACGCGCAAGTGAACATGAAGAATTACAACGTTGCCCAGACATAGCCTTTGAATACTCACCGAGCGGTTGGATCCCTCGAAGTGATGCGACATATCACACCTTTCACCCTTTCAGCTCAATCCATTCCCTACAGCACGTTCCAAAGCCCCGAGTTTCTTTGATGCCTGGTTCCAAAGTATGAGACGCCGCACGCCAAATTCCACGCGTCGTGATGAGAACTCTAAAGCAGGGAGTAGAGCGACGGAAGAGGATAGGTGCCCTCGATAATCGACCAAAGTGTTTTGCGTAAGCTGCCTACAGTTAAGATTTGTGCTCCTTGCAGACCGAGACACCACCGTGAATGCGGCTGAAAAACTTGAAGGACTCCCAAGTCCAATCTGATCGCTGCAGTTGATTCCCGTGTGTTGGCGTAAGGCAAATGAAGAATCAATACCACTGAGAATCCCATCGAGGTTATACAATTAAATCCGTTCACCGAAAAGCCTGCAACTGAGAATGGAGGCGAGACATGGGCTCACAGGAAGAAGTGAAGGTGAGTCGTCGAGGACAAGGCTGGACAAGGGCGAAAATTCAACTGCCGGCAATATCCGACGACCGCAGTAGGATTAGGGTTCGGATTTTCCTCGGATTTTGAACCTGCAAGAAACTCCCTACTCTCAGTCTCTCACCTCAATTCAATGCGACAAAAGTTCTTCCACAAGAGGTTGAACTAACGCGCCAGCCGAACCGAACTTCTTGCGGGACTACACCAAGGGCCCGTAGACGCGTCGAAGTTCTATCTTCACAACAAACACTGTGAGACTTGCTAGGTCGTTGGCCTTCCAATTGCCAGGTACTGAGATGGGTAGAGGATTCGAGGAGGGGATGGTCGAGCTCTGTTCATCCTTATACACGCTGAAAAAATCCAGATATGGATGCTTTTGCTCAGGTTGCGCACGTTCAATCTTTTCGCCGCCAACGGCAAGGAAATTGATGTATTCCCAGCTCTCTAGCTCTTATCCTGCTGTGGAAGCCCCCTGTACCTCCTTTCTCAGTGCACACAAGATACAGGACATGGAACTAGGTCTTAGTAATTGCCGCATACCGGGCGTGCGGTATGTCTATTCCACAGATGCAGTATACCCTTGGTAGACGAGGTCGCTCGACTGTTATAAAAATGGTCCGAGAAAGAAGGATTGCCTATACACGCGGAGAAAATTGAAGGAGAGGGCGCGAGGTTCTTTGGGTTGGCGAGAAGAGAGCGGACAGAGTCATTTTCTACCTGCAAGGTACGTGCGATGCTTTCTTTCTAGGGCACACGAGAAGCTCATTTTAGCACTGGGTGGAGGTTGTGCATTACCACTGGCTGAACTCTCGCTTTCATTCTGGAGGCACGTTCAGATGCGATCGGGAGATGAAGGATTGGACACAGGCGTTGTGCTTAACTACGGTAAGTACCCAAACCCGCTACCTCCACAAATTCCCTGATTTAGTCGAACTCTTTTAGGTCTGACGCACCATTCCCAGCACCCCTCCGCAGGCCGGTCGTGGTATTCAGCTCCTCATCAATAACGGCGTCGATCCCAATACCACCCAACTCGTTGGTGACTCCCGTCGGTGGGAATCTGATTCTCCAACTACTATCGCACCCTCTTCATCCGCTGCCCTGTGTCCCGAATATCACTCACGACAACCTTCAACCGAAATGTGCATGTGTCAGTATCTCCATGGGTTTCCTTCCGCGATGACGATGGTACCCACGTTCTTCATGATCCCGTCGACACTCATCAGAGTTCGGAGCCTCCTCGAAATCGGAGATTACGTCCAACGAGAGGTTCCTCTACAGGAAGAATGCTACGTCAAGCTCCTTAGGAGTCCGGATTCGCGGTGGGCTGTGTTGGCCAGCAAGGTCGAGAGGACGCTCCTTGTCGCCGGTGGTGACGATTCACGGATGCTTCAAGGAGGATATTGTGAATATCGGCGGGAACATCAGAAAATACTATGCTGATGCGGCCGTTTGTGGATTTTCGTGGTTTGGGGAAAGCAACTGCAAACAGTCACCGATGACATCGTAGAGTGGCTGGTGGCTGGGTTCTCGGGTCCCTGCGACCAATTTCGTACACTTTGTTGGCACTTAGGGCCTGGGAATTGTGCGTTTGCGAACTTGACCCGATATTTGTGGTCGTACTCATGATCTCATAGTCCTTCAATTCACTGCTCGTTATCTGTGTTACTCGGGTTCCAGCTTCCAAGTTCATGCAAGCTGTCACCAGTATCGTTGAAATGTGCCTCTCTGAGCCCATCTGACGCATTGGAAACCCTCCAAACTTGCCTGTCATGTTTGCTCTCGCGATTCGTATTTTTCTACTGGGACTATCGGCAGTTGTCTTCAGGTCTGCCACCATCCCGCCAAACCCACCACCAATTCAACGGCGCCCTCCTCCCAATGCGCCATTTGCACATAAGAGAGAATGGCTGGCGGTACGCCTCGGTCCCATGCTGGCGTCCTTCACACGAGTGAGTAATTTGCCCAGCATATAGGACTAACAGGTACCTGCTCACGACCGTGATTGTTAGAAATTCATCTACATCTCTACTATTTTCGAGTGTCTTTTCATTCTACGATCCCGATACCCCCTCTACCCAAGCTTCTTACCACAAGTTCGGATGCATGGGGAGGCCTCTCTCACGTCGATGATGGAGACGATGAGACTCGTCGCGTTGGTCTCTGCTATCACCGCATTTTATATTCGTCTAATATGCCAGGCTCTCCTGGGCGGGTCATACAAATGGCATGTTGCGGGGCTTGGCGAGCCAGACGAAAAGCTCAAAACCGAACGACCTTCCAAGCTGATCACGACGGGCCCATATGCATACATACGACACCCAGCTTATGCAGGCGGACTGGCCGGATGTATCGCGTTGACGGTGTACTACCTCCTTCCGGGATCTTGGCTACAAGAAAGCGGGGCGCTATACACATGGATGGGGACGTTGGCTGTCGGCGCTTGCGTGGGGATATGGACAATCTTGACAACGTCGTATATTTGGTTGAGATTGGACATAGAGGAGGAAGTTTTGAAGAAGCAATTTGGTGAGGAGTGGGAGAGATGGTCGGAGCGGGTGAAGTGGCGGATTATTCCTGGAGTATGGTAGACGTCACATCAGAGATTTGGGAAGGCATCCCAGAAGTTGATATGCTGGGCGGCTCGCATGTTGCAAAACCAAAAGTTCCCGTCGACGAGTCAGGCCGTGGTTTAGATCCTTTTGAAGCAGAATGGTTGAGTCTGCCTGGGGTCTGCCTGCAGACAGTCAGTGGTGTGGTCAAGTGCTGGAACGAATTCGGGCCTGTGGAGCCTCGAGGCCCAGGTAGTACGCATAAGCCAGTCGAATCGATAGAACTATGAAGTTCAACGTCTTGCAGTCTGTCAGCGCTTCCATCGACCCCAGGTCTCGAGTATTCCTTTCTCCTCATCCCTCGCATCGTTCTTTGCATCGTAACTCCGCCCTCGAGCCATCTAGCTTCTCAACAATACATGGACTCTGGATGCAAGAGTCAGCTGGGAAGTCGGTGCCTTGAATGGGGAATATAACGCCGTTACGCCCTCTCCTGCGTGTTCTAACGGCCTCGTCTCACACCGTCCCGCTAATTGCCTCCGCTTTTTCTCTACATCCAGGCTCCATCTTCAAGCTTCAAGCTTGGTTAGACTCAGAGCGCTCCAGAACGCTGAGTGTACAATATGGGAGTCCTCGTCAAACACTCCCATCAGTTTGACTGAAGAACAACAATAGCACACATGATCCAGCCCTCTTGACGGATACCGTTAGCGATCATACAGGTTCGACTGCATCGCGGTTGATGAGTCCACGCTTTGACTGTTACTACGTCGTAGAAACGAACGTACGGCCAGCACGCTACAGATCAAACACATTGTTAGATACTTCGTCCACACGAGGGCCTCGAGATGGCGGATACCGCCATAATCACAGCAGGTGGAGAACACTCAATTGCGCTTAATCGTCGTTTCAAAGTCGTACCTACAGCAGTACTGGATATCGTACAGGATCTGGTCATGTACCATAGGCGTACGGTGATACAAATGGGGGGAAAGCATCTACTCAACTAGGCATTTGACGAAATACGTAGGTGAACGAGACCCATACTTATTCATATACTTGATCTTCCAAATCAAGACCACCCGGAATATTCCAATCCGCGTTCCCAGTAAGTGGTCCCGACTGCCCGTAAGAGGAACTTGAAGAACCAGCGGGTTCATAGGCTCAGGATTGTTGCTGAGAAGTGGGACATCCTGGAGTATGATAGGAGGTGAACAGCGCATATTCGTTGGCAGGCGCAACCGCGTTTGTGGAGTATTCCTTACTGTGAATGGTCGAATCGGGAGGGTAGCTGACCACCGAATGCGTGTCAGTGACCGTTGAAGGTGGGAACATCGCAGAACCCGTTATCGGCGTTGGTGAATGATGTTACTGTTGATGGATTTGTACAGTTCCTTGTCCCAGACCATTCGACATCCGACTGTTGGATGGATGTAAGGTTGGTCACAAAGCCACCTGAACGAATCCTCGAGTCAGCGTGGTTGAGCTGGCGTCTTCATAGGAACGCCCAATTGAGGAGGTAACGGCTGAGGGAAGGTCAACAGACTCGATGGATAGAGGGATGTGAGACTCTCGGCTGGCAGAGAAGGTGACGTGGTCAACATGGCAAACTCGGATATGGTAAGTATCGTGCTCCTAGGTGGGTATGGTAGCGGTGTGGAAAGCTATAGCGGAGGGAATACAGGCTGGGGTTCGTCGAACACATATTTCTGTTCGGAGGCGGGGAGATGAGTCATACGCGGAAGCTTTGGCCAAGCTTCTCGACCGTCTGTTCGTCAGCGGTCAAAGAGATTGCAGATGATGCCAGATGAGGTTGGAATACAGAGGACAGCGACTCCAAGCAGCCGAGTTCGTCTGTCGACGGGGAGGGTGTTGAGAGGTGGATATGACTGGATGCATTTAAGACCGTCGGACGCGCGCCTTGAATGCCGACAGATTCGACGCGCAGCGCCAATGGCAGCATTCGTCGGCGAGGACAATCAAGTAGCCCGAGTAGACGAGGTACTATCTCCATCAAAACCATCGCCCGGATCGTCCAAGACTTCCTGCCTCAGCTTCCAACACCAATGAATTTTTCAGTCCATGGCCAAGCGCATCCGGTTTCCGCTACCATCCTCCACATCCAATAGAATACATCAATCACCCGCTCCAGTCTAGGAGTTATCTCGCAGTTCGTTGTAGTAGATGTCGACAAGACACAAAGCTCTCGATATGAGGGATGGTAGTTTTCACAGCACATACGATTCGAGGGATAGGGATAGAATGTGTGCACTTGAGATGGGATGCTCGGTCTTGCTCTAGAGAAGCTCGGTTCTTGCGTGTCTGAGATGGAAGAGTCGGTATTGAGGACGTGGAAGATGTTTACGAGGGCGAGATTGCATCACCGATTTGAGGAAGGACCTGTAAGGACACGGAGGGATTGACGTTGGATGGGTTGGAGGCCAGAAATATCTCTTCGTGGTCGCAGCCAGCCTCAAGAAGTGGACTAAGAGAAGGGCATGGCAATTCTCGTTATCGGTCTGGAGGAATTCTGAGTGAGCGCAGAATGGTGAGTGAGAAGACGATCGTGAGGTGTGACTGGAAGCGTACCACGATCCTTCATGCCCCAAAATTTGTTCCCTCCCAAGAAAGGCATACCCAGGTTCTCGTACTCCTACTGGCCCCACCCAGTACTCTTGCACTTCCTGAGCCTGTCCATCCGTTGTTAAAAGAATTTCTGACACGTTTTCTCAGGTTGACCATCCCAAGTTGGATTGGATTATGGGATTGTCGTCATCCGATTGTTTCTGCTTGCCATCTATAGAGAGCAAGGCTTCCGAGAGTGTTTGGGCTTTGTTCGAATGGTCAACTGAGTTGGAGGGTGGAGGTTGGGAACAGACCACGGTCAGTCCCTGGCATGCCAGCGCCTAATCCTCCCTGCCTCACGCCCTCGTGTCGCGTCTCCTAAAACTCAACCTCTTCGAAGTTCGAATATCCACTCGCGGTTCTCGAGGTGGACCCCTGGTCGATGCCAAGGACAACAAGCAGCAGCATTTGTCATCATGCACGGCGTCGACTATGACCACAACCATCCAACCCAGAGCTCACATCTCTTTCATTCCGTTTCGTCAACCTCTTTCCCTTTTTCGCAAAAAAGCACTCAAAATCTGATGTCTCCGTCCAATTGACGTTGCACTGTATGGCTCGCACACCTGCTCGTTGGCGATTTTCTCAGCGGCACATAGCTTCGCCCTTCTTTCCTCGAGGGGGCTCAATCTCAGCCCACAAGACTTCTACGTTCACACCCACGTCCTCGTCATTAACGTTCACGGTTCCCAAGTCTGCGACTTTGCCCACTCAAAGCACACAGTATCTCATGGATACCTCGCTGTTTTCCTCCCTACCTCGAATGGCCTATTTCCCTCCCGATCCAAACCACCTCGCTCCCTTCGATATGTCATCAAGGATGGTGTTCAACCCAAGCATCCTTACTCTCCTTGACGAGACACCACAACAGACAGCTACAGATGGAGCGATGCAGATGGACCTCGGTTTTGGTACGCAAACCAATAACAACAACAATAACAACGACAACAACAACAGCATAATTCACCTCGGCTGGCTCCCGTCCAATCTTACCACTATCTCTACCAATCCAGCGTACTTCTCGCTGCCATCGATGTTCGAGTCGCCACTTTTCCCCTCCTGCCCCCGCTCCCTCCTATGTGTCGACGATTACTTCTCCCGCCCCCGCCCCTCCGGCCTCTGACAACGAACAGAGCGCTTTCGGTTCCGATTTCAGCTCCCTACCGCCTTAGCCGGCGACCACTTCCGATACTGGGACGATAGATGAATTGTTTGGAGGATACAACCCCCAGCCGCCCATGGATGTTGTTTCGATCATACAAAGCCCGCCTCCTCATCCCCGGCATTGCATGGATCAGATCAAAGTTTATTCAGTAAAAGGGATAGCTCGTTGTCAGAGTCTGAGGCTGGGAATGACGCAAGATATAGCTGGGAAAAAGAAACCTAGAATGGGGAAATGATTCTCGTACGCCCTCATCCTGCGTGTTCTAACTGCCTCGTCTCAAATCGTTTTGCTGATTGCTACCGCTTTTTCTCTACATCAAGTTCGAATAGACTCGGAATGCTCCAGAATGCTAACCGAGTTCGCAATATTGGAATTACTCGTTGAACGCTCCCGCCAGTTTGACTGAAGAACAATCATAGAACGTGTAATCCAACCCACTTGGCGTATATTGTGAGTGACCATACAGGTTTGAATGCATCGTCGCTGATGATTGAACTGTCGCTACTTTGTAGGAACAGATGTGCAGCTAGCACGCTACAGGTCAAACGCCGCGTCCAATCGTTAGGACTTCGAGATAGCGGACATGGCCATATCCACAGAAAGCCAACAACCAAACTTCGGCTGATCGTCATTTCATCTTTGAATTCGTATCTTTTGCAGAACTAGATACTGTACAGGGTCTGATCATGTACCATAAGCGCAAGAGGAACGGCATACAAATATAATAGTCGACTAGGCGTTCAACAAAATACTCAAAAAATGAGATACACTCATTCATATCCTTGATTTCCGAAGTCAAAGTTGCCCCGAGCATTCCAGATTGTATTGGTAGGAGGTGAACCAGACTGCCCGTACGAGGATGAAGTAGCGGATGCGTGAGGCGCTGATTGTTGCGGAACGGCGGCAAGTCCTTCAGCATGATAAGGGGCGGACGACACGTATCCGTTGGGAGATTCAACTATACTCGATGGGTGTAGATGCGTCTGAGCGGTCGAGTGACTGAAAGCGTAGCCAACCGCCGGCGTGTCGGACGCAAGAGCATTGTAGAGGCGGCTACTGGTAGCCGTGATTGGCCTGGATCGCGACCTCGACCAACCAGCATACTCGGAGGTGTCGCTGATGAATGTAGTGTTGCTGGGGCCGGTGGAGTGAATGCTTGAGTTGGCATAGACTGAGCCAGGTTCAGCTCCAGCGCCCTCGTAGCAGGTCGCCGCTAGCTGAGGTTGGGACGTCTCGAGAGACTCGACGGGCTGAGCGAGTTGGAACGGTATGGTTGCTATCCTTGAGGACATGCTAGACGAGACCGTCAATGCCGCGTCGAAGGTAGGAGTATCATGGAAGCTATTATCGGGCCCAGATGATGAGGGTGTATAGTTCCTCGTATTGGACCATTCGACATTTGAGCGTTGAATGCCGACTGCTGGCGTGTCGAATCTAGGAGCATCGTAGAGGCTGCTACTGGTAGCCGCAAATGGTGTGAATTGCGACCTCGACCAACCAGCGTACTTGGAGGTGTCGCTGATGAATGCAGTGTTGCTGGGACCAACGGAGTGGATGCTTTGGTTGGCATAGACTGAGCCGAGCTCAGCTCCGGCGTCGTCATAGGAGGTTGCCACCAATGCAGGCCGGGACATACTGAGTGATTCTAAGGGTTGAGCGGGGTGGAACAGTACGGTGGCCATCTCTGCGGGTGTGGAGAACGGGATGTCGGCCCAGGAGGGAACCATAGAGTTAGACGGAAGGGAATGAAGCCATTGGCTGGCGGAGAGGTTGGCACGGCCAGCGGGACGAGCTAGAGGGTGTTCCACGCCGGTAGGCAGGTATGCTTGGTGGCCAAGCTCGGTAGAGTTTATGGTTCTTTTTGGAAGTGGGCGGACGGGTCGTACACCTTCATCAAGATTCTCGATTGTCTGCTTGTCACTGGTCGTGTCGTTCTTATGATGGAAGTACTGGTGGCAGGAAGTTTGTCAGGTGACCTATTGAAGAGGACGGCCGGTAACGCACCTCTGGTGTCTGATCCAAACGATCGTGTCTTTCGATCCTTTCAGCTTGCGGCCCGTATCCTGCACCTATCCTCTGCCGCTTGCTCGCACCGCCATCTAAATTTATAGCAAATTCGCGTTCTGCAACATCTGCCTTGAGATCGTCAGACCACCGAAGCAACGAGGGAACATTGATACGCACCCTGCTCTTGAAAACTGCTGCTCGAAGCCGGGTCAGCGAGTTGTCCTTGCTCCGGGGTGTTCGACAAGCCTTCTGAGTCTGATTCTGAGCTGGGGTAGTCGTCCGAATTGGTGGAGCAATCACTGCCTGAGTCAGTGTAGTCATCTGAATCGGTGTTGAAATCGCCGTAAGAGTCGCTGGTATGGTAATCTGAACCGTATACAACGAAGTCAACATGGGGATCCGAGGGTTGTCCGGAGTTTTGCTCTGCAGATGTATTATGCATGAATACAAATAGAATGGCTTGGAAAAATGTTCACCTTTGTGGATCTCTTCGATTTGAGCCAGATTGATTATGGGCTGGAAGACGAATTTATCATATCCAACATGTCGAGAAAAGTCTGTAGTCTTTGGGTCAAAACCTCGGAGGAGTTGATATTGATAGACGGTTTTGTATTCGTGGGTAGTCCAAGAGGATGAAAAAGATTTACGGGTGAGGTGGAGCGTAGTTGGAAGCCCAAGGGAGTGACAAGTCTCGTGTGAGAGGGGGGAGTCGCCGTCTTCGCGAAAAGACCAATAGTGCAGCGAAGGGGTTTGGCATCTGAAGTTGCCCTCAACATCGAGGAGGATGGGAGGAAGTGGGCGGACAAAAAGGTATATTGGTTGTTGCAGACGTCGGTATTGTTTTATTTTTGATCGAGAAAGAAGGGAACCAGACAACTCAATGCCAGGGTCGGTGAGCACTGTGCAGTGGGAAATGGCATGTTGGCAGGCGGGAAAGGGGATATGGAAACAACAACGCACCGAAAGCCTCTAGATCATCCTCGACGGTTATCCCAAGCGTATGGAAAATGCTCCATGCTTGCGACAGCCAGTCACCAGCTGCATCCAAACCCCACTCCAACTCAAACCATCTTCCATTGCCAAGTCGGAATCTGCTCTAATGGTTTAGCCAAGAACATCCTCAATCGGGCAAATGATCTCACCTGCACAAGCCATTCTCCAGCAAAGTTCTCTCTAAGATGTTGTCTGTGCCAACCCAGGTTTGATAATGATAGGTGGCGATGGCAATGGGGGTGTCGCTCACTGCCGAGACAACCTCCGCCGCATGAGGGTTGACTAATTCAGGCACGTAATCCGGGTGCGTTTTATCGGTTGCCATCCATAGAATAAACGTTTCATCCACTTCCCTCGACTTCTGACTCGCAAAGAAGCGCAGCACAACGTCTTCCTGCAAAAAATCCACAGTTGAAGGCACGTCCTCCAGTCCCATATTATCACCCCGCGACCACCCCTGCATACCTGAATATGGCCCAGCCGGACCACGGCAGATGATTCCTCTCGCAGAATCAATCCACACCTCTTCTACGTTACAACCCCATTGCCTCTGTAAATCCATGATTCGACTGTTTCAATGGTACTGATTTGGCTACTCACAAGTATTGTACACAAGTACGACCAAACAAAGAAAGATACATGTATTTCAAAGTGTGCAAGTGGGACAAGCTCTGCAGGAAAACATCAGTGCCGCTCAAGCAACAAAATTGCCATTTACCATTCCGGAGAAGAAGAGATGGGACTGTCCCTATGTCAATGGCATATATCTGCACAACCTGGGAGGATCTAAACAGACTTGAGTATGCACAGTGCCATGAGATCCAATTCAACGCACAGCACTCTAGAGTAGGTCTGAAAATCTCCTTCGAAGGCCTGCAAAGAGTCACTGAGCGTGTATTCTGCCGAATATACTGACGAATTACCTTGCGTGCATCTGGCCCACTGTAGGACACCGCTGTATACACCTTACCCGGGCTCCCATCCACCTCAGTCAAACAAATGGTCCTATCGACTTTCCACTTCTCACGTTTGCATTTCCGACATCGACGCCTCCGGAGCATACACCGACAATCCCGCCGATACCTCTTGATACCAATATCCCTCAACCGACAGATGTCACTTTGCCTGACATTCCGAAACTGGGTGGAACATAAGATTCACTTGACCCAGCCATGGGTCAACCGAAAGAAACCACTCACATCGTCAAACGCAGTGCGCTCCTTTTCCTTCTGTTGCACAATCTGGTTGTAATGGATATGTTGGTCCCCTCCAACATGACTGAAATTACCGTCATTGATGCAGATGTCTCGAGAATCAGGAAAATAGGACGACATGGGTGAAACGGGGAGAAATGGGCACAGGGCCTCGAGAAGAACAACCTCCTCATATACTTCCCCCCGAAAGGGAGATGCTGTGGTCTGTCCAAACACGCTGCATCCACGCTTTGTTCCAATTACAGATCTTCTCCCGGCAGTACTTATATAGACAAATTCGTTTAGACTCACAGCGTAGCGCTCTGGGTTCTCGTCTCCCATCCCCATCCCTCTTGTACCAAAATCGTCACAATGTTCAATATCTGACGATTCACAAACCAGATGAAGAATCGCCGCGAGCAACGGCGACGTTGCAAGCGTATACTGCTGAACATGTTGCATGAACAACGTCGAATACTCAAGCACTCACCAGGCGCTGTGAACAGCTCTTCTATTCCACATGATCATCGAACTCATCAGACACTTTGCTTAGAACGCCCCAGCCTCCGTAAGGGCGTCACGCCCAGCCTCCCAGCGCCCTTTGAGCATGACTGGTAAAGAAACAAATACCGAGATCGTCCGTTGAATCTCCACAATCATTGAGGCGATCTTTGGGGATGGGAAATGGGGTGCAGGATAAATAGCGACATTCAGGCCCGCTTCGGAGTTGATGAACCACCTCTCTCTCATACCCATCGTGACGAGCACCAGCGAAACCAGGACGATCTGATCGACCGCTGGTCAAACTCGTCAGCCGTGGTAGGGTGCCACCAGGCTGACAGTCCCTGGATCTCGGTTTTTTTTCTGGCGAACTCGTACATACTGATATTGTATATTAAGTACAGTACGGTATGACTAAAAATGATAATCATCTGTTAGTATGAACATGTCTGATGACTGGCTGATGAGATGCACCGTGTCTGACCGGCAATGACCAGACGCGCCAGACTAAACGACCTGACCAGAAGTGTTCAGTCTGACCGACATGGTCATACACAACCTGGCTGGTAAGTGATAAGGAGCCCCAATTGATATTTTTAAAATAGTCCAGGCCTCACTTCAGCGTTACTCAACAACGCTATAAGGGGCCCTCGAGATATTTCTATTGCAAGGATACGGGTGCGAAAATACAGTCTATTATCTACTGCTACGAATAATACACTATACCGCTATACTCCGCTACTAATCGCCCTTCAAGGACCTACAGAAATCAAATTGTCAGAGATTGGTTCAATAGAAGTAGGAGGTAATTACCTGTAAGCCCTGACGATGCCGATGTTGAGCTCGCGGCCTCGCAAGTCACTCAGTTGGCCGCCATTGGGTTGTGGTGGAGGCGAAGCTGTGAAGATGTTTGGCGTTGTGTTCCTATAGGTTGTGATATGGGCCTAGTACATTTTTGGGCGCATATAGTCAGCTCAAGCCCCATTTCAGGTCCGCGATCAGGAGACGTACTGCTTTGCTAGCCATGAATGTCGACGAACATCTAATATTGAAGGTTTCGAATTCTTACACCTGGTAGATGGAACTAAAGTCAGTGAGATGGTGACGACCACGAGAGGAGTCTTCACGCACATGTTTGCATCGCAAAAGGGATTGAGGGACTCACCATGAACCTGAAGGGCAGTCTATTCAGTGAAGACACGAACATTATTGGTGCATGTACGGCTCACCCGATGTTCAGCAGGGAGCCTCAACTGAAGCCAGCCTCGGTCAAGGGTATGGTACCGTGTAAGGAGCTCGCAGATACTAAGGGGGTGGTGGGTGGTGGTGGTGGTTGGGGCGAAAGGAAGAATGGGCGGTTGAGCGACAAGGTTGGGTTTATATACCTGGCCGGGTGGTCTGTGCGGTGGCTGCAGAAACTGTTCGTGATGATGACGATGTTGATGACGTCTCGGGGAGGGGCATGCTTCGCATCGAAGGAACTTGCTGGCGTTCGGCTAGATGGACAAGGTGGTCAATATAGGGCCAAACATCAAACACTTGTTGCGCACCATTGGTAAAACTATCATCATATTAAGCACCACCATTACTCTCGTTGCTGCATGCCCTCGTATTCACTGTCCCCATCGATTGAATCCAGTGTTGCTTCAATAATGCATACCAGCAGGTGTCCCGAATAGGTTGTGAGGACTCCACATCTTTGTAGCCTTTATTGTGATAGAATTATGCTGACCAATCAAAAGTTCAGAAGTGTGTGTGTGTGTTATTCTTCCAGGCTGAGCTGGCTATCGAGGGAGGACTGGCTGAGGTGGTGGTTGAGATTCAAGAAGGCGAAGAATGTGTCACGACGCGAGCCATTGGTCACGGTTCCAACCAATTCCAGCGCAAGCGCTCAGCGCTATGGTTAGGGTAAGTCTAGCGCTTCGCAACGATATGGATCAAATACGGATCCCGACTGCCTCAGTGATATGCTGCGAGTAAACTGTTTCCTATGACGATAGCCTCGTATGAAAGTATTCAGTGTGAGTGTGAATGAAGAGAACATGAGCGGCTGCTGCTCAAGGAGGCCTAGTCTGATGTGTTCTGACCAAGTGCACATCAGCCTCGGGCGCTCTGACCAGCGGCTGATCGTGGTCTGATAAGACTATGTCAATCTATTCTTATCTCATCAGCCGCTGGTTAACGTCTTATCATACTCGCTCAATCTTCCAACACTTGTTCAGCGTCTTGCCATACCATGCTCAAGGTACAATCAGACTAACAATACATGATTCCTACCTGGTGATTCCCCGCCACTCTGATTTTACCTTTACAGTGTATGTTCAACACTGCACAGTCTATCCCTCGCTGATAGACTAGGTCAGGGCATCATCAGATCCCCATGGTTTCGCTGGTGAGAGTATAGGTTGGAAGGCTTGATTATCTCGCGATCGAGACCCGGCGGTTCAAACGTTCACCTCGTACGAGCCACAAGGCGAGGTTCCGCAGGGAATCACGCGCACGTTCCGAAGAGGGGCAATCTGCTTTTGAGAGCAAGGAGGGAAACAAGGAAGAGTAACGAGGTTACAGCGCGCCTCCTGGGTGAGACATGTCAGCCTTTTACAGGCGCGGGTAGACGGACGGAATATTGACATAAAAGTAGGGCTTCACGTTGAATGTGTTTCCCCCTCCCCTGATCTCGCAGATGATCCCCGGCACGTCATCCAATAAGTCTCTTTGGGTCTGACCTCCCGTTCCACGTTCCACGGCCTACGGAGTTGATAGGTTGAAACACGCATACTTTTACAGTCGCCCATGTCGTCTATCCATCAAATAACTGCAGGTCGTGCATCCACAGGCGGTGCAGATGTCGAACGGTGGATTTTGAACTTGCGGAAGGATTGTGAAAGCTTGTGTCGAGGACTCAACCCTCTAATTTGGAGAGTTGATCAAAATGAAGGCTGAGAAGATCGAAGTGACGACGGTTGAGTTGGTTTGATGAATGCCCCGCTCGTGGGAAACCTAAGGCCAAGTGGCAAGAACAGAACCCGAAGGTGAGAGGTGTCCCTTCAGATTCGAGTTAATCACGGCTCACTTACCTTCAGTTAAGATTCACCGGTGATCCAACCTTGAAGACGTGAATGATAGCGCCTAAAGATTGAATCAGTAGCTGCCTAGCCTTGCGCCTCAGTGAGTGTTGCGTCCTCTCGACGGATAGAAACGGTTTTGCGAAGTCCATCTTGCAGCCTGAAAACGCGACCGTTGCTCGGAGCTCTTCGTCAAACTGAGGCCTTTACTCTCGCGTTTGTTAGAGCGTAATTCTTGCACGTGCAGATGAGCAAGGAGTATTCCGAGGACACGAAGAAACCAAAGTAATGTATATTCCTGTTGCGGTATCTGAGGCAGAGGAAACCATAGAACGATTGATTAGCTGACATACGGGAGAATAGTTAAAAAACAGAAATCTCACCTAGTACATCCATGGATTTGTAGGCCCATTAGCTGATACTAATCCGTCTCTCTAGTGAATATGTGGCCCCCGTTGCTATCCCCAGCACTGTCTCAAGGCCCTTCGTATCCAACTCCTCATACGCGAACTGTTTTCCCCTCAGTATTCCGGTGGTTGACGCGCGGCTAGTATAGAGAATATCGAACTTGTACGAGCCCGTAAAACAGGTCGGTGGGTCGTTCCAAATTGCTCGACTTATTCTGCTGAGCTATGGTCAACATGCGATCAGGACCTTGAGCCTGAATGTACATACGCATTCCCAACTTGCACTGGTCAGTATGAACACGCATCGAGCACAGTCGCTACTGGCCGTAACCGTCTCGGACTCTGGGCCTAAATCCAACCAGGAAAGAGAAGCCTAGAATGGGGGGTACAAAATATGTACGCCCTCGTCCCACGTGTTCCAACGGTCTCATCTTAAACTGTTTGCTGATCTTTAACCCTTCATCTTTACATCCAGCTCGATCCTCAAGCGCGAATAAGATCAGAATGTCCCAGAAGGCGACTGTCAAACTACTATTGAAAAGGTTCGGGGCTCCAGACCACCAAGATTGGTGGCCGACGACCACTATAATACACAGGTACGACACGAACGGCTATTCTAACGACTTTACTATGCGGCAGGTCGTCGCGACAGAGGTATTCGCTAGAGTCACTAGTGACTACTGTGTACTCTGACGCTTCCCTATGTGGCAGTTGTGGGCGACGATTCGTAACCTGCGGATGAGGACACACAAATGAGATCATAGAGATACTTTGACCTCGATGTCCAGGCTGTTTGTGCTGGTGTATCTAATAGGTGACGTTGATTACTTGCTATCGGCACGGTCAACAGCCTATTCGTATCTCCGAGTATGGGACACAAAGGCATCCGGCCCAAGTTACATGCATTTCGTGTTCAATGAACCAGCTCGAGTTCGAAAAACCGCGCGAGTGATGACCGATGAATCGATGAAATGAGAGGCTAAACATAGGCCAATTGTCAAAGTCCTTCTAGGCTCAACTAAGATCCAACAGCCAGTTGATTAAATCACTTCCGTGGGGATGGAAGTGAGCACACGCCATATTTGCGGCGGGATTGAGAACAGCCCGAGGAATAATTAAGGTACGGAAAAGAATATGCATTGAACACACCCAGTTACTATATATGATACGTGCGACGACATCCCATTCCTGTAACTTGCGATACAGAGTATGCGAGAACGCCGCATCACAGGGTAAGCACTGGGCGAATATATACATATGCACTGATATATGACTCGTATATTGTACGGAAGCTGCGGAGAATCCCAAGCCATATGCATGAATACAACTTCGATTTACTTCTCGTACAATCCTCCATAGGTATTATGAGTCTCGTGAAGCTTCATGTAATTCACAACGCCTTGTAAAATCTATAGTGTATACAAGCGAATATCTACAAGTAACCGGCCAAAAAGAAACAACTGGATCAGCACCAGATCGCGCCGCCGTCACTTGCTCATGAAAGTACAGAGAGCTTGAGAAACCAGAGATTTGCATTAGACTATACGATACACACACCGCAACAAGAAATTTAAACAGCCTGAGGTATATAGAACAACGAAGCGCGGCCATAGACCACAGAATTGTGAAGAGACTCATAGCAATGGGATGAACACACGCGGAGTACGTACAGTGCGCTACGCAGTCGGGTTGAGGATTGACTTCAATAAACCGATGGAGAAGCGACTTACTAGCACGAAAGGTCGGAGCTCTCAGTAAGGGTGAATTTGGTGACGAGAAGCCACGATCGAGGTCCGTGGCCCGCGAGATGTTGAGAGTCGCTGTGACGAATCGTATGACTGTCATGCGTATATATGCCCCTTCTTAGAATGGCTTAGTGAGTGGATTCTGAGCGAACGAGGCCAAGAGACATCCGTGTATCGGTACGGGGCGAGTGCGCCGACGAGTGACTATGTTCCGGTACCAGCTCTTGACAACAGCGGCCGTAGTGTCCAATGTTCATCCAGTACGGTGGAAGGCACTTGTGTTGTTGGGACCAGACGGGCCACAGCGAGATTTCGGTCTTGATGGCCACTTCTCATTGACCTGAACATGGTGATAGCGGATCTGAAAAGATATTCGAAGTTCTTGGTCAACAACGAAGGAGGAACGAGATATGGATAATCTACGCACGGATTGAACGGTGAGCCCTAACTATTTCACTATTTTTTGACGAGCATTTGAGAGCAGAAGCGATAGGTGACAGAGATGATGGTGGTGGTGGGGAAAGAAAGGGTGAGAGACAGGTTCTGGACGAAGATCCTGGCCTTATATAGCCCAAGCCGTTGCCAACATGGAATTGAAACGCGTTATGATTCCGTCATCGAGGGCAACAATCAGGCGGTGGGGAGGACATGCATTCGAGGCGAGAAAGTACGAGTCCAAGTAGGATGAGGAAGATGGTGCGGACGTTGGTGGTGGTCGAGGAAAGAGTTCTGAGTTGGCCCATGCACACCTGATGACGCGTATGACGCAAGTCTGGGATACATATGAGCGAAATTGCAGATATTGATGATGCCGGATGAGGTTGGAATACAGAGGACAGCAGTTCCAGGCAGCCGAGTTCCTCTGTCGACGGGCAGGGAGACACAGCTCGATGCATTGAGGACTGTCGAATGTGCGCCAGAGATGCTGACAGATTCGATGCACAGCGTGGTTGGCAGTGTTCGTCTGCGAGGACAATCAAGTAGCCCCAGTAGACGATGTACCATCTCCATGAAAAACATCGCCCAGATCGTCGCCTCGGCGCCAAACACCAACGACTTCTCCAGTCCAAGCATATCCGTTCTCCGATACCATCCTTCACATCCAACAGACTCCAACGGTGATCTACCCCATTGTAAGGTTTATCCCGCAGTTCCCCGTGGTAGATGTTGATGAGACACAAAGCTCTCGGTCGAGTTGTTCTGGAGAAGCTCGGTTCTCGCGTATCCGAGATAGGAGAGTCGGTATTGAGGACGAGGAAAATGTTTATGTGGGCAAGGTTGTATCACCGATCCGAGGAAGCCAAGTGTCATCCTGAATATTTTTGTTGATCTCAGCGTCCGAACGCATAACTGGGAAAGACAAGATGAAGCTGGCTCGGAGAGGGCAGGAGGAACCAGAGGACGTGCGACCTGACGCGTTTGACGTGTGTCAAAGATAGAAATTGCCAGCAAGATGAAGAGGTATCTCGACCCGGAATTCAAGGCGAGAGAAATAGAAAGAGAAACCATTCGAGTTACAAGAGGCGGCAAGGAAGCCGAGTGGCATGAACGTGAACATTTGAACCCTGACCTGCGGTTCTCGAGGTGGTGGTCAATGCCAACGCGCAACAACGCTTTGTCAGCATCGATGGCTTTGACCGCAACCACAACCATTTTGTCTGTACGACCTTGCCTCTCTTGCGTTTCTTTACTCTGTCCTTTTTCTGTCGAGGATGTCCATGCGTTTGCTCTCAAAACTTCAGGATAATCGCACCCTGGGATCAACCAGTTGACGTTCAAACCGCGGGTCGCACTGAATGGCTCTCAGCCATTTGCCCGTTGGCCCCCCCTTGACGTTGTCAAACCCATCACTCAAGTCTTCTCTCTCAAGAATCTCGGTGTCTAGAACACTGGATGAATCGATACCAGTCTCCAACACTTGACAAAACTCGTCAACTCCGATCCTTGACAACAAATTCGCCAGGTATCAGTCGTCGACAGACGGTCCCGGGCCCCGAATATCACTTCCGTCCCACACTGTCAACCCGTCAAGACTTCCACACGGTCAAATCCGCTTCGTCAAACTCGCAAGCATTCCTATCTATCTTCGAGTCTCTGAAATCCGGTCGAAGTGACTTACTTGCGCAGATCGGAGATACCTGCAATTGAGTACCGTGAACCAGAGCAAGTAAAACGCTCGCAACCTTCCCTGCTACCCCATATCACCTCGGATGGCACCGAAACACCGCCCAAGTTCTCGTTGCCTGGACAGGAGGAATCCTGGTACGTCGGTCTTTGTCTCCAGCCCGTTCCAGTGCCATGCTGAATTTATTTCGTTGATCTCAGACTTTGAAACAGGTGACTGGGAACGGCACGATGAATCTGGCTCGGAGAGGGCAGAAGAACCAAAAGACGCGTGATTTGACGCGTCAGACGCGTAAAGTACAATCCATAGTTGACGATCTGGCAAAGTACTTCTCAATGCCAGCTTTCCGTAACTCGACATAGAAATCTCTTGGTTCCAATAGAATGCAACTGACAATCACTCGTTCAATCCTGGATGGGTTCCTGATGCTGTAGTCTACTTTTGTTCCCATGAGGGCATCGAGAGGGCAAACAGGCCTCACCGTACCGTCCATACTCGCAGGAAGTTGGTCAAATGTCAAAAGTTCATCCTATCCTATCCAAACATTGAATATCATACAGAATTCAGCCGCATAGGGAGCCATACACTAGAGTACTTATTAGACAGAATACATAGGAAAATGAGACGCGTATCTATTCGTATCCCTGATTTCCGAAGTCGAAGTCACCCCAACAATTCCAGTCCCCGTTCCCAGTAGGTGGACCTGACTGCCCGTACGAGAATTAAGTGTTCACGTAGGGCGATGTCTGTTGCTGAGGAGCGGAATCCCCTTCAAAATAATAAGGGGTGAGCGACGCATATCCGTTGGCCGCGTGCTCGACCGTGCTTGTGGAGTATACGGGTGCATGAAGTGTCGAATCGAGAGGATATGCAATCGTTGAATCCGTGTCGAAGACAGGAGCGTCAAAGAGGCTGCTATCGGCGTCGGGGAATGACGTGGACTGAAAGGTCCTCGACCATCCAACACCCTCGAGGGTGTTGCCGTCGGTGGATGTAGTGTCATTGCAACCGACAGAATAAGTGCTTGGCTCGGCATAGGCTGAGCTAGGCTCAGCTCCGGCGTCCTCATAGATGGTTGTCTCCACCTCAGGTTGCGACATTCCGAGCGATCCTACGGGCTGAGCAGGGTAGAATGGTACAGTGGCCATCTCTGAGGGCATGACGAACGGGACGTCGGCCCAGGAGAGATCTGTAGAGGTAGACGGAAAGGAAAGGATTCCTTGGCTAGCGGCAGAGAGGTTGGCACGGCCAGCAGGGCGAGTTGAGAAGTGTTCCATGCCGGTAGGCAGGTATGCTTGGTGGCCAGGGTCG